>PVKP010019610.1:15486-42263 GCA_004027715.1 Plecturocebus donacophilus | reverse complement strand
ATCACTTTGTTGCCGTGGCGCCCACCCCACCCCCCGCCCCCCATCACCTTTTTTTTTTTTTGTCGTCCAGGCTGGAGTGCAGTGGTGTGATCTTGGCTCATTGCAACCTCGGCTTCCCAGGCTCAAGCGATTCTCGTGCCTCTGCCTCCCAAGTAGCTGGGACTGCAGGTGTGCACCACCACGCCCTGCTTATTTTTTTTGTATTTTTTGTAGAAATGGGGTTTTGTCCTGCTGCCCAGGCTGGTATACCTCTTTTAATTATTTGTTATGCAGCTACTATGGGACTATAGCCTGCTGAGTAGCATCATGAAAAATGTATTAGGGAAGGTACTAGTAAAAGAAGGACTGTAAGTGTTATCATATCTCATTATATATTTCTAAAAGATAAGGATTAAAACAATAATCACAATATTATACACTAAAAAAATTTAATGCTAATTCCAGCTGGGCGCCATGGCTCATGCCTGTAATCCCAGCACTTTGGGAAACCAAGGCAGGCGGATCACAAGGTCAGGAGTTCAAGACCAGCCTTGCCAATACGGTAAAAGCCCATCTCTACTAAAAATACCAAAATTAGCTGGGCGTGGTGGTGGGTGCCTGTAGTCCCAGCTACTCTGGAAGCTGAGGTAGGAGAATTGCTTGAACCTGGGAGGTGGAGGTTGTAGCCTGGGTGACAGAGCAAGAGTCTGCCTCAAAAAAAAGAAAAGAAAAAAAAAAAGGCTGGGTGCGGTGGCTTACACCTGTAATCCCAGCACTTTGGGAGGCTGAGGCAGATGGATCACAAGGTCAGGAGTTTGAGACCAGCCTGACCAACATGGTGAAACCCCATCTCTACTAAAAATACAAAAATTAGCTGGGTGCAGTGGCACTCAACTGTAACCTCAGCTACTCAGGAGGCTGAAGCAGAAGAATCACTTGAACCCGGGAGGCAGAGGTTGCAGTGAGCCGAGATTGTACCACTGCACTCCAGCCTGGGCAACAGAGCAAGACTCTGTCTCAAAAAAAAAAAAAAATTAACATTAATTTCTTAATATCATCAGTATCCAGTTAAGTGTTCACATTTCACTGATTACAGTTTTTATATCGTTTTTACAATTTGTGTGAATTAGAATCCAAATATGGTCTGTATATGTTACATTGGGTTTAGCTGCATCTCAACCCTCTTTTTTCTTTTTTAAATCTATAAGTTTTTCTCCATCTTTTTATTGTGGTTATTCCCAGAGAATTACTTTGTTGAAGAAGCCAGGTCTTTGCCCTATGATGCTTCTCAGAATCTAGATAGTGTTGATAAGATCCCAGTGGTTTCATATAATATGTTCTTTTATCCCTTGTATTTTCTGTAAATTTTATTTATTTTGTTTTACTTTATTTTTTAATTTATATTTTTTGGACTGAGTCCTGCTGTGTCACCCAGGCTGTAGTGTAGTGGCATGATCTCAATTCACTGCAACCTCCGCCTCCAGATTTGAGACCAGCCTGACCAAGTTTCAAGCAATCCTCCTGCCTTAGCCTTCTAGGTAGCTGAGATTACATGCACCTGCCACCATGCCCAGTCAATATTTGTATTTTTAGTAGAGACAGGGTTTTGCCATGTTGACTAGGCTGGTCTTGAATGCCTGACCTCAGGTGATCTGCCAGCCTTAGCCTCCATAATGCCTGAGCCACCGCATCCAGTCTTTCTGTGAGTTTTGATAGTTAACATTAAATAAATAAAATTTTAAATTAATTAATTACAATAATAATTGTTTTTTGAAACGGAGTTACACTCTTGCCCAGGCTGGAGTGCATGGGGCAGTCATGGCCCACTGCAGCCTTGATCTGCTGAGTGCAAGCAATCCTCTTGCCTCAGCCTCCCAAGTAGCTGGGACTACAAGCATGAGCCACCATGCCTGGCTAAAGTTTTTGGTTTTGCAAAGATGAGGTCTCACTGTGTTGCCTAGGCTGGTCACAAATTCCTGGCCTCAAGTAGTGCTCCCGCCTCAGCCTTTCAGTGTGCTGAGTTTCCAGGCATGAGTTACTATACCTGGCCATTTTTAAGTTTTTAAATGGTGGGGGGAAAAATCAATTTTTTTTAGTAAGTGACTATTTTAGGAAACTTAGATTTTTTTTTTTTTTCCCCCTGAGACAGAGTCTCTGTTGTCCAGGTTGGAGTGTAGTGGCACAATCTTGGCTCATGGCAGCCTCCACTTCCCAGGTTCAACTGATTCTGCCTGTGTCACCTTCCTGAGAAGCTGGGATTACTGGCATGTGCCACCACGCCTGGCTAATTTTTTTAGTTTATTTATTAAACTTTATTTATTTATTTATTTTAAAGATGGGGTTTTGCCATGTTGGCCAGGCTAGTCTTGAACTCCTGACCTCTGGTAATCTGCCCAACTTGGCCTCCAAAAGTGCTGGGATTACAGGCATGAGCTACCCCGCCTGGCCAGGAAAGTCAGATTTCAATGTCTATAAATAAAGTTTTACTGGGGCCGGGCGTGGTGGCTCATGCCTGTAATCCTAGCATTTTGGGAGGCCGAGATGGGTGGATCACCTGAGGTCAGGAATTCAAGACCAGCCTGGCCATCATGGTGAAACCCCATCTTTAAAATAAATAAATAAATAAAGTTTTATTGGAACACAGATAGTGCACCTGTTTGTTTATATATTGTCTGGGCTGCTTTTGCTGCTGTGATGGCAGAATTTAGTAATTGTGACTATATGGCCTGCCAAACCTGAAATATTTACTGTGAAAAACATTTCTGGAGTCCTGCCTTAGCAGATCAAATAGGCCTTAGTGGATACTTGGGTTTGAGGATTACCTTAGGGTTGAGCAGTTAGTTACAAGGTCCTTATTTACTGTGGTGGCTATTAGGGTTTTTTGTTTGTAGAATATGTATACGTGTATAATATATATATTTATATATTATATTACATATATTGCATATAACATATATCATGTGCATTATATATACTATGATGTTTAGTATATATTATAGTATGTATTATATTACATATGGTGTGTATATGTGTGTGTGTGTGTGTGTATGTATGTGTGTGTGTGTATATATATATGTATTTTTTTTTTTTTTTGAGACGGAGTCTTGCTCTGTCACCCAGGCTGGAGTGCAGTGGGACAATCTCAGCTCACTGCAACCTCGACCTCCCGGGTTCAGATGATCCTCCTGCCTCAGCCTCCCAAATAGCTGGGACTACAGGCGTGCACCACCATGTCCAGCTAATATTTTTAGTAGATATAGGGGTTCCACCATGTTGGCCAGGATGGTCTTGATCTCTTGACCTAGTGATCCCCCCACCTTGGCCTCCCAAAGTGCTGGGATTACAGGCATGAGCCACTGCACCTGGCCCATATAGTATATATTATATGTAATATATATATATATATATATATATATATATATATATATATATTATGTAGTATGTATGATATATATAATATACCCTGCTGTATATTATATATTCTATATGATATATGTAATACATATTGCATATGTGCATTATATAATGTGTAGTTTTATATGTACAGTACAATGTAGTATACTATGCAAGTTAGCATTACCTCCTAAACTCCACTTCCTATCAGATCAGATTCTCATAGTGATATGGACCAGAGGCAGGGAAATAATGGCTAGAAGAGGGCAGGGTCCCTGGTGAGAGCCCCTCAAGCCTGGACCCACGACCCTAAATAAGAACTTCACATCCCTGTTTTCCTGCCTGAGTTTTGCCTTTTCCATAATGACCCTGGCCTGCCCCGCCCCACCCCCTCACTCTGTACCCATAGAAACCCCAAGCTCCACTAACAGAGGAGCAGAGTGGTATGGCACAGGAGGAGAGAAGAGAAGAAACATCTGTATGTTGAGAGGAGAAGAGACAGCTGGACACCAGAGACTATGGGTTGGAGAGGATTTCAGCCAGGGACAGCTGAGCTCCAGGGGAAGGTTATCTTCCCACTCCATTCCTTTTCCAGCTCCCTATCCTGCTGAGAGCCACTTCCATCACCCAGTAAAATTTCTGCATTCACCATCCTTCAAGTTCTTGTGACCTGATTCTTCCTGGATGCTGGACAAGAACCTGGGTACCAAGAGGGCAGGGTGTAAAAGGATATCATCCTGACCTTCTGCTAAGCTGATTTAACAGTTAGCCATCTGTGGACAGCAAATTATAAAAAAGCATTGTTTGTAACACACACCCTCTGGGGCTCCAGAGGTCATGGGCAACCAACCCTAGATGCTGCCTTGGGGGCTGGTTTATTCCTCCTGGCACCAAAGGCTCCTGTACCCACTCTCCCTTCCTGTAAGGGGTTTGGAGCATGGCGGCCGAGCAAACAAGCCACCTCTGTCACAAGTCACATGATGAGGTCAGGCGAACTCTCCTGTCTCAGTAGGAGCCCAAACCCTGTGCATGTGAGGGATCTAGGTTGCATACTCCTGAGAATCTAACTAATGCCTGATGATCTGAGGTGGAATGGTTTTATTTCAGAATCATCTCCCTGCAACCCCTGTCCATCCGTGGAAAAATTGTCTTCTGTAAAACTGGTCCCTGGCGCCAAAAAGGTTGGGGACTGCCTGTCTACATGATTTTCCTGAAGCCAGAATAAGCACCACATGTTCAGGAAGCCCACAGAAAGGCCCTTGGAACTGGAAGGGATTGGTAGAAAATATGAGATGGATCTGATGAGAGAGACAAGAGTCAGATCAAGTGGAATATTTTAAGCCATGTTGAGGAGTTTAAAGTTTATCGTCAGGTAAATGGAAAGTTTATTTAAAAATTGTGAGCAAGAGTTAGGCAATTTGACCTGATTTGTGTCTTAAAAAGATTACTCTGGCTGCTATATAGCATATAGATTAAAGAGAGACCAAGGAAAATAGAATTCCAATTAGAAAGGCTGTAGCATTTATTCAAGCCAACGATAAAATGTGGTGTGTTTTGAATGGTGGCAGTAGAAACAGAAGTGAGCAGGGAGAGTCAAAATTTATTTTAGAGGTTATGGTGATGGACTGGATTTGGAGGGAGGTTGAAGGAAGAATTCAAAAGCAGTTGGTTGGATGGATGCACTACTATTAGGATGAGGATCACTGGAGAAGAAGTGGTTGGTGGTAAGGGAAAGTAGATCAGAAACTTAATTTTAGATGTATTAAGATTGAGCTTTTTGGGACTGGGCATGGTGACTTGTTACAAAGTTCTTGTAATCCCAGCACTTTGGGAGGCTGAGGTGGTAGGATTACTTGAGGCCAGGAGTTTGAGACTGGCCTGGGCAACATAGTGAGATCTTTAGATTTCTTAGATAGCCAAAGGACATTGTCAAACAGGTCCCTGGATGTGTGGTTTTGTGTTTCAAAAAAGAAAGTGTCATGTGGAGCATATATGGGCATCCTGGTTGTAGGCATAGAGTTGTTTTTTGAGACAGTCTCACTCTGTCATCCAAGCTAGAGTGCATGGCATGATCTAGGCTCACTGCAACCTCTGACTCTCAGGTTCAAGTGATTCTCAAGCCTCAGCCTCTTGAGTAGGTGGAATTACAGGCACTCACCACCACACCCAGCTAATTTTTTGTATTTTAAGCAGAGATGGGGTTTCACCATGTTGGCCAGGCTGGTCTTGAACTCCTGACCTCAAGTGATATGCCCGCCTTGGCCTTCCAAAGTGTTGGGATTACAGGCGTGAGCCACCATGCCTGGCTGCATAGAGATATTTTAAGTTTTGAGATTGTAAGGAGAGGATATAAAATGAATGAGAATAAGACCCATGGCTGAGCACAGACGAATACCAACTTTGAAGAAGTCTGGTAGTAGGATGGGAAGAGCCAGAGGAGCTGGGGAAATTGGGAAGGCTGTGTTATAAAAGCCAAATAATGTATCAAGGAGAAATAAGTGGCTGAATCTATTGAATGGTAGATCAAGTAAAATGATAAAGTATCTGTTGGATTTAGCAACATGAAAGTTGCTAATGATCTTGGCAAATAAATACTATGTGGGAAATTGGAAACAATAGAATGTTGAATAGTGATTGGATACATTTTGGAAAGTACTAATTGGCTGTATCTACTAAAGTTGAAAATGCTTATCCTCTGCAGCCCATTAGTTCCATTTCCAGCTTTCTATTCTGGAAAAACTCTCACTCATTGGTAAAAAGAGTTAAGCATAAAAATGATCATTTAGCGTTGTTTGTAATGGCAGAGAAAGGGGAAACTACCTAAATATATGTCATCTGGAGAGTGGATAAGTAAACTGGGTGGATGCATAGTGAAAATAAATGAACTACAGCAATGGATTAACTTCATAATGCTAAGAATTAAAAAAAACCAAGTTGTTAGAGTTTTAATAATGTTGAGGAAATATGCAAAACAATTCAGTTTCTTATTTAGAGATACGTACATATATAGTAAAAGTATAAAGAAATTTCTAACTGGGCACAGTGGCTCAAGCCTGTAACCCCAGCAGTTTGGGAGGCCAAGGCAGGTGGAACACGAGGTCAGGAATTCAAGACCAGCCTGGCTTACATAATGAAACCCTGTCTCTACTAAAAAAAAAAAATTATATATTTATAAATATATATATATAAATAAATTAGCCAGGCATGGTGATGGGTGCCTGTAGTCCCAGCTACTTGGGAGGCTGAGGCAGGAGAATGACTTGAACCTAGGAGATGGAGGTTGCAGTGGGCTGAAATCAGGCCACTGCACTCCAGCCTGGGTGACACAGTGAGACTCCATCTCAAAAAAAAAAAAAAAAAAAAAATTCCTGGCTGGGTGTGGTGCCTCGTGCCTATAATCCCAGCGCTTTGGGAGGCCAAGGCGAGTAGATCATCTGAGGTCAGGAGTTTGAGACCAGCCTGGCCAACATGGTGAAACCCCCATCACTACTAAAAATACAAAAATTAGCTGAGCATCTTGAGGGGCACCTGTAATCCCAGCTACTTAAGAAGCTGAGGCAAGAGAATTGCTTGAACCTGGGATGCAGAAGTTGCAGTGAGCTGAGATCATGCCACTGCATTGCAGCCTGGGGTACCAAGTGAGACTGTCTCAAAAAAGAAAAGAAAAGAAAAATTCCTGAGAATGGTTGAAACCAAAATCAGAATAATGGCTGCTGCTTGTAGTGGGAGGGAGTACCTGGAGATGTGATCCAGGAGAAGTGCACAGCAGCCTTCAACTATGTTGTTAATGCTTTATTTCCTAAGGTGTTTGTTTGATGGGTAGCACAGCTGTTCACTGTATTGGTCCTTACACCTTTTGGAGTAACAGTTTATAAAATGATTGGTTGCTGAGGAAGTGAAGAACCACCAAGAATCCTTTTGAGAAGCTTGGCTGGAGAGAGATGTGGGGCCAACAAAGACCTTTTTATTTTTTTGAGACAGAATCTCACTCTGTTGCCCAGGCTGGAATTCAGTGGTATGATCTTGGCTCACCACAACCTCTGCCTCCTGGGTTCAAGTGATTCTTCTTCCTCAGCCTCCCAAGTAGCTGAGATTACAGGTGCCCGCCACCACACCTGGCTAATTTTTGTGTTTTTAGTAGAGACAGGGTTTCACCATGTTGGCCAGGCTAATCTCGAACTCCTGACCACCTGCCTTGGCCTCCCAAAGTACTGGGATTACACCAGGTTTTTTTATTTTTTTTATTATTTTTTTTTTTAAAGAAGAATGTATTTGAATGCTGATGGAAAGGATTTGAAGGATTCATTAGAGATGGAGAAGTTGAAGTTGTTGGAGAGAAAGCAGTAACTTAAAGGTCTAGAAGATAGCACCATGAGGATAATTGTTCTTTGATAGGACGATAGAGGTTTTTTCCTTTGTCATTGGGAGGGAAGAGAATAGATATAGATGCTGATGTTTGAAAGTTGATGGTTGATTGATAAAAATATTTTTCTTTCATTGCTTTTTTAATTTTTATCTTATTTTATTTTTGAGACCGAGTCTTACACTGTCGCCTGGGCTGGAGTGCAGTGACACAATCTCGGTTCACTGCAACCTCTACCTCCCAGGTCAAGTGATTCTCCTGCCTCAGCCTCCTGAGTAGCTGGGATTACAGGCACCGCCACCATGTCCAGCTAATTTTTTTGTATTTTTAGTAGAGACGGGATTTCACTTTGTTGTCCAGACTGACCAAGTGTGGTGGCTCATGCCTCTAGTCCCAGCCACTCTGAAGGCTGTGGCAGGAGGATTCCTTGAGCCAAGGAATTTAAAATAAGCCTGGGCAACATGGCAAGACCCCATCTCAAAAAAAAAAAAGGACAAACGATGGCAGAAATAAGACATTTATCCTGAAAATATAGTTTGGTGTAGTTTTGTTGGCACAGGTCTTCTCTCTGAACATGCTTTCTTACTGACAGCCCCACTGGAGTCTTGTTTGTCTTGTAGCAGTTTTCAGACCCATTACTGATTCCCATGTTTTGATAAGGTAAGAGCCATCTCCAAATCTATGAATTTCCAAAGATAAATTAATACATTTCTCAGAAGAGAGCATCTTCTGTCTCAGAAGAGTCCATAAACATTGTGTGAAATCAGCACAGTTTAGGTTAAGTAGGCGCATAATTCATCAAACGGTAAATAAGGTGAAGGAAAAAATACTGCATTGTAAAAAAATATATTCAAATGTGCAATGAACATTTAAGGCAGCTGATGCCCCAAATAGGCAAAGTCAAAGGAGTTGGCCTGCGTTTGGAGGTGATTTTGCATTGAAAAGGGAGTTCACTTTCTTGTCTTTGATGACTGAACAACACTGTAGAACATGTCTTCTTCCTCAAGGCCAATGATCCTTCAGATACCAGGTGGTTTCATCTTTCAAGCATGGTCCATAGAGAGGATTACATTAGGCCAGAATTGCAATCAGCCAAAAGAGAGCAGCAAACTGAAGAGGTCACCATCATGGTGATGATAACTCCGCAGTTAGGCCCTTTAGGGATGAACCAGGGCACAAAGAAGCCAACAAAGCCCCAGAACATGCTCATCTCTGTGAAGCACTGTGAGGCCACAATATGCCATGGTTGCTGCTCAAGCTGCCTCTCTCTGATTTTTAATATTCTGTTTTTTAATCTTTGTCTATTAAGACAAGTTATTTGTGAATGGAAATTAGGATTGCAGAGAGTCATAGAACATCATGAAATACTTTATGAGGAATGAGAGAGAACATTCATCAGAGAAAGATAGTACAATTTCACTTTGGGAGGCCGAGGCGGGCAGATCACGAGATTAGGAGATTGAGACCATCCTGGTCAACATGGTGAGACCCTGTCTCTACTAAAATACAAAAAAATGAGCTGGACATGGTAGTGTGCACCTGTAGTCTTAGCTTCTTGGGAGGCTGAGGCAGGGGAATCACTTGAACCCAGGAGATGGAGGTTGCAGTAAGCCGAGATCGTGCCACTGCACTCCAGCCTGGGTAACAGAGCAAGACTCCATCTCAAAGAAAAAAAAGGAAGATAGTACAATTTCTGGGAAAATTTGAGGGTCCAGTTGAGAGTGATTTATGAAATAAATGAGAAAGTCAGATAATACATACAGATGTGATGAAGAAAGCAAAAATGTATGGAATTATCTTTGCTTTCATGTTTTTCACTATATTATTTTAAACCTGAAGGCTGTAGAAGTCTTATGACTAACTTTGGGGCAAAGGTCCTTCTGTGCTAAATATTGTCTGGGGAACTGATGTTTTGTTAGTATTGGCTTTGATCTCTAAGTGTACAACCTTTGTTTCCCTGACTTGTAGGAAGTGACCTCTTCAGACTCCCTCATGGGTAGAGAAGTTCTACCAAATGAGGTCAAGAGGGATTTGTGCTTTAACATAGTGTATTGTGGTAAAGTTAACAGTTTAATAGCAGTTGTAATATACTGGCTTTGAAAATAATCTCTTAGCTTAAATCTCATTTTGACTTTTGGAGTTTAAATCACTCAATAATCTTAGAATTGAATGGCTCTGTTTTTCAGTAGAATAATTATTTGAATACAGTAAGTGAAAAAAATATATTGTAATAAATTCTGACCTCCACTTAAATGGGGAAAGGCAGAGTACACATTTTACACTAAACTGTTTTTATTTATTTATTTGAGACAGAGTCTTACTCTGTTGCACAGGCTGGAGTGCAGTGACAGTCTCAGCTCACTGCAATATTTGCCTTCCAGGTTCAAGTGATTCTCTTGGTTCAGCCTCCTGAGTAGCTGGGACTACAGGTGAGTGTCACCACACCCAGCTGGTTTTTGTATTTTTACTAGAAACGGGGTTTCACCACGTTGGCCAGGTTGGTCTGGAACTCCTGACGTCAACTGATACACTGCCTCAGCCTCCCAAAGTGCTGGGATTACAGGAGTGAGCCACCACACCCTTCTGGTTTAAAATTTTTAAAATTAAAATTGTAGGGGGGTGGGGAGTTGGGGAAAGATAGCATGGGGAGAAATGGCAGATATAGGTGATGGGGAGGAAGGCAGCAAATCACACTGCCATGTGTGTACCTATGCAACAATCTTGCATGTTCTTCACATGTACCCCAAAACCTAAAATGCAATTAAAAAAAAAAGAGAGAAAGAAAAAAAGAAAAAGAAAAAAGAAAAAAAATTCTTTGCCAATGCTGATGTCCAGAATGGCGTTTCCTAAATGTTTCTCCAGATTCTTATAGTTTTAGGTATTATCTTTAAGTATTAAATTTACCTTGAGTTAGTTTTTGTATATGGTGAAAAGTAGGAGTTCAGTTTTATTTGTCTGCATATAGTTAGCTGGTTATTACAGCACTATTTGTTAAATAGAGGTACTTTACCCATTGTTTACTTATGTCAACTTTGTTGTAAATCAAATGAGCAGCTTTATTTCTGGATTCTTCATTCTATTGGTTTATTATGTCTGCTTTTGTTGCTGTTGTTATCATTACCATACTGTTTTGGTTACTGTAGCCATGTAGTATAATTTGTAGACAAGTAATGTCATGCTTGCAGTTTTGTTCATCTTGTTCAGAATTGCTCTGACTATTCAGACTATTCTCTGGTTCCATGTGATTATTACAGTAGCTTTTTCTAATTGTATGTAAATAATGTTAATATATTGATAGGAAATACCACTGAATCTGTAGTTTGCCTTTGGCAGTATGACCATTTTAACAATATTGATTGATTCTTTAATAATACTTATCAATGTTAATTTGATTTTGATTCCATGAGCATGTAATGTTTTTCCATTTGTTGGTGACGTCTATGATTTCTTTCAGTAGTGTTTTGTAGTTTTTCTCATAAAGATACTTCCCCTTTGCTCACTAGATTTTCTCCTCACTGGGCAGGTCATCTCTGAAATAAGGCAGCAGCCCTAGTCAGTGACTTATAAATAAAACCCTCCACCTTCCTGGAACAGAGCACATGGGAAAAGCAGACTTAAATTTAAGTTCCTGCCTGGCAGCTCTGATGAGAGCAGCAGAGCTCCCAACACAACATTTGAGGTTTGATAAGGGACAGACTGCCCCTTCAAGTGACTCTCTGACAGTTGTGTATCCTGACAGAGACACTTCCCAGTAGGGGCCAACAGACACCTCATACAGGAGAGCTCTGGCTGGCATCTGGCAGGTAATCCTCTGGAATGAAGCTACCAGAGGAGGGATCCAGCAGCAATCTTTGCTGTTCTGCAGCCTCCACAGGTGATACTCAGGCAGACAGGGTCTGGAGTGGACCTCCAGCAAATTCCAGCAGACCAGAAGCAAAGGGACTGTTAAAAGGAAAAATAACAAACAGAAAAAAATAATATCAACATCAACAAAAAAGACATCCACTCAGAGACCCCATCCAAAGATCACTGACTTCAAAAACAAAAGGTAGATAAACCCATCAAGATGGAGAGAAACCAGCACAAAAAGGCTAGAAATTTTAACAACAACAACACCTCTTCTCCTTCAAGGAATCACAACTTCTCACCAGCAAGAGAACAAAACTGGATGGAGAATGAGTTTGTCAAATTGACAGAAGCAGGCTTCAGAAGTTGGGTAATAACAAACTCCTCCGAGTTAAAGGTGCACGTTCTAACCCAAAGCAAGGAAGCTAAGAACCTTGTAAAAAAGGTTAGACCAATTGCTAACTAGAATAACCAGTGTAGAGAAGAATATAAATGACCTCATCGAGCTGAAAAACACAGCATCAGAACTTCATGAAACATATACAAGTTTCAATAGCTGAATCGATCAACTGGAAGAAAGGATATCAGAGATTGAGGATCAACTCAAATAAATAAAGCAAGAAGGCAAGGTTAGAGAAAAAAGGATGAAAAGAAACAAAGCCTCAAAGAAATGTGGGATTACTTGGAAAGACAAAATCTACATTTGATTGGTGTACGTAAAAGTGAAGGGGAGAATGAAAGTTGGAAAACACTCTCCAGGATATTATCCAAGAGAACTTCCCCAACCTAGCAAGGCAGACCAACATTCAAATTCAGGAAATACAGAAAAAACCACAAAGATACTCCTCAAAAAGAGCAACTGCAAGACACATAATTGTCAGAGTCACCAGGGTTGAAATGAAGGCAAAATGTTAAGGGAAGCCAGAGAGAAAGGTCAGGTTACTCACAAAAGGAAGCCCATCAGACTAACAGTGGTTCTCTCAGCAGAAACCCTACAAGCCAGAAGACAGTTTGGGCTAATATTCAACATTCTTAAAGAAAGAATTTTCAAACCAGAATTTTATATCCAGCCAAACTAAGCTTCATAAGCGAAGGAGAAATGAAATCTTTACAAACAAGCAACTGCTGAGAGATTTTGTCACCACCAGGCCTGCCTTACACGAGCTGCTGAAGGAAGCACTAAACATGGAAAGAAACAACTGGTACCAGCCACTACAAAAACACCAAATCATAAAGAAAATCAACGCTATGAAGACACTGTCTAAACTAAGGGACAAATCAATTTTAAAATTTTTGTTTATGTAATGATTAATATTGATTTGCATATGTTGAACCAATCTTACATTTCTGGAATAAAGCCTACTTTATTGTGGTGAATTTAAAAAATTTTAATTGTAAAAAGTCATAAAATGTTTTATGTACTTATTTATTTATTTATTTGAGTCAGAGTCTTGCTCTGTCGCCATGTAGTGCAGTGGCACAATCTTGGCTCACTGTAGCCTCTGCCTCCCGGGTTCAGGTGATTACAGGAGCACGCCACCATGCCTGACCCAAAATGATTTATAACTAATGTATGTGTTTATAAAAAAATTATAAAGTGAATTTAATTCCTAGGAATACACATTAAAATTTTTATTTTTACTGTGTACTAATTTTTTTTATTGTTGCAAAATATATAACAAAATTTACTATTTTAATAATTTTACATATACAATTCAGTGGCATTAAGTACATTCACAGTGTTGTACAATCATCAACACTGTCCATTTCCGGAACTTTTTCATCATCTCAAACAGAACCTCACCCCCTCTATTCTCTTTTCTGTCTATGAATTTGCCTATTCCAGATGCCTCATAGTAAGTAGAATCATACAATATGTGTCCTTTTATGTCTGGCTTATTTCACATAGCATAATGTTTTCATGGTTCATCTGTGTTACAGCATGTATCAGAATTTCATTCCTTACAGCTAAATAGTATTCCATTGTATATATAGACCACGTTTTGCTTATCCATGTTGATGGGTAGCCATCTGTTAATGGACACTTGGGTTGTTTCCATATTTTGGCTATTGTGAACGATGCTACTGTGAACATTGATGTACATAGATCTGTTTGAATGTCTGCTTTCAGTTCTTTTGGGTATATTCCTAGGAGTAAAATTGCTGGATCATATGGTAATTATTTGTTAAAGTTTCTGAGGAACTGCCAATCCATAGCAGCTGCACCATTGCACATTCCCACCAGCAGTGCACAAAGGTTCCTGTTTCTCTACATCTTCACCAACATGTGATATTTGGTGTTTTTGTTTTTATAATAGCCATCCTAATGGGTGTGGAATGATGTCTCATTTTGGGTTTTTTCTCTCATTAAACTTGTTTGTTTATTTTTTTGAGATGGAGTTTTGCTCTTGTCCATGCTAGAGTGCAATGGTGCAACCTTGGCTCACTGCAGCCTCCACCTCCCGGGTTCAAGCAATTCTCCTGCCTCAGTCTCCTGAACAGCTGGGATTACAGATGCCTGCAACCATGCCCAGCTGATTTTTTATATTTTTAGTAGAGATCGGATTTTACCATGTTGGCCATGCTAGTCTCAAACTCCCATCTACCTCTGCCTCCCAAAGTGCTGGGACTACAGGCATGAGCCACTGCACCCGGCTTTTGTTTTTTGTTTTTGTTTTTGAGACAGAATTTTGCTCTTGTTGCCCAGGCTGGAGTACAGTGGCGTGATCTTGGTTCGCTGCAATCTCTTCCTCCCGGATTCAAGCGATTCTCCTGCCTCAGCCTCCCGAGTAGCTGGGATTACAGGCATGCGCCACCATGCCCAACTAATTTTGTATTTTTAGTAAAGTCAAAGTTTCTCCATGTTGGCCCAGCTGGTCTTGAACTCCCAACCTCAGGTGATCGCATGCCTTGGCCTACCAAAGTGCTGGGATTACAGGCGTGCCCAGACTGTTTGTTTATTTTTAAAACTAGTCAGTCAAGTGTGGTACTGAGAAGGGGGCAAAGAGTAGAACAAGGAGTTCAATCTGTAACTTCACTGTGAACAATCAGTTGACATAACTGACTACCTTTAAACCAGCCTCTCATTAAAAATTCTTTCATGGGTCTCAAAATTCGGAGACAGTTTCTTGGTTAAGTTGCTTCCATTAAGCAGTGCTGATTTTAAAAACTAGTAATTTAAAATTGCCACGTGAAAAGAACTCAAAATGATTCACAAAACAGTCATCTTTTCCTTCTGAAGGTTTTACCGTGCACTATTATCATTAACCAGTCTCTTACTGTTAAACTTAAATGGCCAATCAAAACAAAAACTTCTGAGATTGTTCTTCTACCACTGATGGAGACTGTGGTAGCAGGTATTAGGGATATTTATTTAGTCTTCTGAGCTTTCTGGGCAGACTTGATGATGTTGCCAGGTCCAGGAGCCTTGTTGTCCACTGTTTTTTTTTCTTTTTCAATTTTAAGTTTAAATTTAATTTATTTTTTTTTAAATACAGTTTCATTCTTGTTGCCCAGGCTGGAGTGCAATGGTGCGGTCACAGCTCACTGCAACCTCTGCCTCCCATGGTCATGTGATTCTCCTGCCTCAGCCTCTCTAGTGGCTGGGATTACAGGCGCCTGCCACCATGCCTGGCTAATTTTTGTATTTTTAGTAGAGACGGGGTTTCACCATGTTGGCCAGGCTGGTTTTGAACTCCTGACCTCAGGTGATCTGCCTGCCTTGGTCTCCCAAAGTGCTGGAATTAAGGTGTGAACCACAGTGGGCCTGGCCAACTTAAAAATTTTGAAAGGGAGTCTCACTCTGTCACCCCGGCTAGAGTGCAGTGGTGCGATCTTGGCTCATTTGAACCTCCACCTCCCAGACTCAAGCATTCCCCTCACCTCAGTTTCCCGAGTAGCTGGGACCACAGGCGCATGCTACCACACTCAGCTAATTTTTTGTATTTTTTATAGAGATGGGGTTTCATCATGTTGCCCAGATTGGTCTCAAACTCCTAAGCTCACGTGATACTCCTGCCACAGCTTCCCAAAGTGCTGGGATTACAGGCCTGAACCTGTTTTGATGAGATCCACAGCAACTGTCTTAAATCATGAGCAGCAAAAAAAAAAAAAAAAACCCAGAGGAGGATAGTCAGAAGCTCTCAAGATACATTGGCTTGCTGGGAACCATATCAAAGATGGCAACATTACCAGATTTCAAGAATTTTTTTCAAGCCATCTTTTAGCTTACCAGAATGTCAGTCGGTCTTTTTCTTCAATTCAGCAAACTTACATGCAGTGTGAGCCATGTGGCAGTTCATTACAGGAGCATAGCCAGCACTGATTTGGCCTGGATAGTTGAGGATCATCACCTGAGCAGTGAAGCCAGCTGCTTCCATTGTTGGGTAATTTTTCCTGTCACCAGCAACATTG
Organism: Plecturocebus donacophilus; assembly: GCA_004027715.1. Classification (NCBI taxonomy): domain Eukaryota; kingdom Metazoa; phylum Chordata; class Mammalia; order Primates; family Pitheciidae; genus Plecturocebus; species Plecturocebus donacophilus. Next base: position 26,269 of record PVKP010019610.1, on the reverse strand, counting down.
CCATGATGAACATCTTTGACAGATATGTTCTTGACATTGAAGCCCCCATTGTCTCCAGGTTAAGCTTCACTCAAAGCTTCATGGTATTTTGCAACAGATTTGGCTTTCGTTGTAACTGTTGACTGGAGCCAAGGTGACCACTATGCTGACACCAGTCTCCAGTTGGCCCACAGAGGCAGTATCAATACCACTAATTTTGTAGATATTTTGGAGGGACAGACACAAGGGCTTGTCACTTGGACAAGTTGGTGGTAAGATGCAATCCAGAGCTTCAAGCAGGATGTTTCCAGTGGCATTGCCATCTTCACAGGTGACTTTCCATCCCCTGAACAAAGACATGTTAGCACTTGGCCCTGGCGTGTTGTCATCATTCCAGCCAGAAATTGGCACAAATGTTACTGTGTTGGGGTTATAGCCAACTTTCTTATTATAAATGCTGACTTCCTTAACCACTTTCTTGTAACTCTTCTGTCTGTAGGGTGGCTCAGTGGAATCCATTTTGTTAACTCCAACAGTTAGCTGTTTCACACCTAGTGTGTAAGTCAGAAGGAGATACCAGCTTCAGATTCATTACTGGCAACAATCAGGGCAGCACAGTCAGCCTGAGACATGCCTATAATCATGTTTTTTAAAAAGTCTCTGTCTCGGGGTATCAACTAGTCACATAATACTTTCTGCTCTCAAATTTCCACAGGGAGCTATCAGCAGTGCTGCTATGCTCACACTCAGCTTTCAGTTTATCTAAGACCCAGGCATACTTGAAGGACTCCTTTCCCATCTCAGTAGCCTCGTTAGTTGATGGATCTTTTATCAATCCCACCACATTTATAGATCAGATGGTCAGTAGTGGTGGACTTGCCTGAGTCTATGTGTTCAGTGACAGTGATATTGGTAGGAGCCTTCCTTTCCCATTTTGGCTTTTAGGGGTAGTTTTTTCAGCTGACCTGTGTTCTTGACAGCAAACCTGATGCAAAAAAAGATCATGGTGGTTTCATTTATTTTTATTTTTTTGAGACGGAGTTTTGCTCTTGTCACCCAGGCTGGAGTGTAATAGTGTGATCTCGGTTAACTGCAACCTCCGCCTCCCAGGTTCAAGCAATTCTCTTGCCTTAGCCTCTTGAGTAGCTGGGATTACAGGTGCCTGCCACCACACCCAGCTAATTTTTTGTATTTTTTGTAGAGATGGGGTTTCACCATGTTGGCCAGGCTGGTCTTGAACTCCTGACCTTGTAATGCACCCACCTTAGCCTCCCAAGCTCTGGGATTACAGGTGTGAGCCACCGTGCCCAGCCAAGTGTGTGGCTTTTAACTTTGTTCTTTTGCAAGGTTGTTTAGACTATTCTGGATCTTTTGAATTTAAGGATCAGCTTGTGAATTTCTGCGAAGAAGTCAGCTGAGTTTTTCTTTTTTATCTTTTTAAGAAACGGGGTCACTCTTTCACCCAGGCTGGAGTGTGGTGGTGAGAATGTGGCTCACTGGAGCCTCAGCTTCCTGGGATGAAGCAATCCTTCTACCACAGCTTCCCACGTAGCTGGGACTACAGGTACACACTAGTATGGCTGGCTAATTTTTTTAGACAGGGTCTCACTCTGTCACTCAGGTTGGAGTGCAGTGGTGCCATCATGGCTCACTGTAGCCTGCACCTTCCAGGCTCGGGTGATTGTCTCACCTCAGCTACTCGAGTAGCTGGGACTACAGGCACGCACCGCCACGCCCAGCTAATTTTTGTATTCTTTGTAGAGACTGGGTTTCACTATGTTGCCCAGGGTGGTCTCGAACTTCTGGACTCTAGCAGTCCTCCTGGCTCAGCCTCCCAAAGCTAGGATTACAGGCATGAGCCACCATGCCTGGCTTGGAATTGCTTTCTTAATTTCATTTTTGGTTTGATTATTGCTATCATACAGAAATACATCTGATTTTCTGTGTATTAGTGTTGTATCCTGCAACCTTGCTGAACTCATTCATTAGCTCTAATAGATTTTAAGTGGATTCTTTAGGATTTTCTATGTACAGGGTCATCATTTTACTTCTTTCTTTTTAGTTTGATGCTTTTTGTTTCTTTCTTGCCTAATTGCCCTGGCTAGAAGTCACAGGTGTTGAATAGAAGTGGTGAAAGCAGACATCCTTGTCCTGATCTTAGGGGGAAAGCATTCAGTGTCTCACCATTAAGTATGGTATTAGCTGTGGGGTTTTTTGTTTTTTGTTTTTGAAAGGAAGTCTAGCTCTGTCACCCAGGCTGGAGTGCAATGGTGTGATCCTGGCTCACCGCAACCTCTGCCTCCTGGGTTCAAGCGGTTCTCCTGCCTCAGCCTCCTGAGTAGCTGGGATTATAGGCACGCGCCACCATGCCTGGCTAATTTTTGTATTTTCAGTAGGAACAGGTTTCACCATGTTGGTCAGGCTGGTCTCGAACTCCTGACCTTGTGATTGCCCGTGGGCCTTTGAAAGTTCAAGATTACAGGTGTGAGCCACCCTGCCCACTTTGTGGGGTTTTTTTTGTAGATGCCCTTTATTAGTTTGGGGAAATTATTTTTTATTCCTAGTTTGTGGAGTGTTTTTGTCAAGAAAAGTGTTAAAATTTGTCACATTTTTTTTCTGCATCTGTTGAGACAATCATATGCTTTTTTTTTTCTTTACCGTACTGATGTGATATATTACATTAATTGATTGTGGTATACTATGTTAGCTGGTCTTTGGTGTTAAAGCAACCCATGTTCCTGAGATAAATCTCACTTGATCATGATGTATAATCTTTTGTATATATTGCTGTATTCAGTTTGCTAGTATTTTGTTGAGGATTTTTGTAATTATAAGGTTTTATTGATCTATAGTTTTCTTGTAATGTGTTTGTCTGGTTTTGATAAATATTGGCCTCATAGAATGAATTGGAGTGTTTCTTCCTCCTCTTTTCAGGAGTGTTTGTGAAGGATCAGCATTAATTCTTATTTTTATTTTTTGAGATGGATCCTTACTCTCTCACCCAGGGCGGAGTACCGTGGCATGATCTTGGCTCACTGCAACTTCCACCTACTATGTTCAAGTGATTTCTCCTGCCTCAGCCTCGCAAGTAGCTGGGATTACAGGCATGCACCACCATGCCCCGCTAATTTTTTAATTTTTAGTAGAGACAGGGTTTCACTATGTTGGCCAGGCTGATCTTGAACTCCTGATCTCAAGTGCCCTGCCTGCCTCAGCCTCCCAAAGTGCTGGGATTTTAGGCATGAGCCAGTATGCCCAGCCTTAATTTTTGTGTTTTTAGTAAAGATGAAGTTAATGCCATGTTGCCCAGGCTGGTCTTGAACTCCTGACCTCAAGTGATCTACCTATCTTCCCCAAAGTGCTGGGATTACAGGCATGAGCCACCGTGCCTGGCCTAAAACTGTTACAATTATTATTTTTGAGACTGAGTCTTGTTCTCTGTTGCCCAGGCTGGAGTGCAGTGGCGCAATCTTGGTTCACCACAGCCTCCGCCTCCCAGGTTCAAGAGCACCTGAATGTTAACTTACTCAGCCTCCCGAGGTGCCTGCCACCACACCCAGCTGATTTTTGTATTTTTAGTAGAAACGGGGTTTTGCCATGTTGGCCAGGCCGGTCTCAAACTCCCAGCCTCAAGCAGTCTGCCCACCTTAGCCTCCCAAAGTGCTGGGATTACAGGTGTGAACCACCACCCCGGCCAAAACTGTTAATTTTTTAAGGTAAACTATTTTAAGTGCCCGTGAAGTACTTACGTTCAGTCAATACATTAATTGTAAACAAATATATACATATTTTTGGGTTTTTGTTTACAGTTCCTGGCTCCCAGCTTCTATAACCCTTGCAATTTTATAAATGAGAGAGCAGTAAGAATATCTTTTGTTAAAATGTTTGATCTTTTGTCCTTGGTGTCTGAAACAACTGAACAGTTCTGGAGGGATAATGGTGAAAGGCACTGTTTTGTTATTCTTAACAAGCCCCTTTCAACCACACCTGAGCTTACATTAATGAGGTGATTTTTGCAAAGTCCCTTGGTAACCACACGGTAGAGGAATGGTTGCCAGGGGAACCAACCTAATGCTCATAGGGTTGGAACTCATAGCCCTACCCCCCACCTCTGGGGGGAGGGGTTGAAGGTTGAATTGGCCACCAGTGGCCAGTGATTTAATCAGTCATGCCTTTGTAATGAAGCCTTCTTAAAAAGTCTAAAGGGCCATCACAGTGACTCAGGCCTGTAATCCCAGCAGTTTGGGAGGCTGAGGTTGGCGGATCACCTGAGGTCGGGAGTTTGGGACCAGCCTGACCAACATGGGGAAACCCTGTCTCTACTGAAAATACAAAATTAGCTGGATGTGGTGGCACATGCCTGTAATCCCAGCTACTCAGGAGGCTGAGGCAGGAGAACTCCTTGAATCCAGGAGGTGGAGGTTGCGGTGAGCTGAGATCGTGCCATTGCACTCTAGCCTGGGTAAGGAGTGGGGGTGGGGGGAGGGGGGAAATAAAGGCGGGCACAGTGGCTTACGCCTGTGATTCCCAGCACTTTGGGAGGCCAAGGTGGGCAGGTCACGAGGTCAGGAGATCAAGACCATCCTGGCTAATACAGTGAAACCCCGTCTCTACTAAAAATACAAAAAATTAGCTGGGTGTGGTAGCACATGCCTGTAGTCCCAGCTACTCGGGACGCTGAGGCAGGAGAATCGCTTGAACCCAAGAGGTAGAGGTTTCAGTGAGCCGAGATCGCGCCACTGCATTCCAGCCCCAGCGACAGAGTGAGACTCCGTCTCAAAAACAAAAACAAAAAAGAACTGAGTTTAGGGGGGCTTCCAGGAAGGTAAGCTAGAATACCTTCATGTGCTGAGAGTGGTGCACCATTCTCCAAGGGAATGGAAGCTCCTACACCCTTCTACATCTTGCCTCTGTAACTCTTCATTTGACTATTTATATCCTTTAAAATAGCATTTGTAAGAGCCCAGTAATCATATTTCCATTCATTCTGCTAGCTGCTATAACAAATTAATAAAACCGAAGGAAGGGATTGCAGAACCCTGACTTTTAGCCAGCCCAGTAATCATGTTTCCGTTCATTCTGTTAGCTGCTCTAGCAAATTAATAAAACTGAAGGAAGGGGTTGCAGAACCCTGATTTTTAGCCAGTTTATCAGAAATACAGGTAAAACAACCTAGGACTTGTGATTGACATCACAAGTGTTGGGGGCAGCCTTGGGAACTGAACCCTAACTCAACCTGTGGAGTCTGACAGTATCTCCAGGTAGGAGATAGAGGACACCCAACTGATATTTTCTAAAGAATTGATTGCTTACTTGTGTGTGTGTGTGTGTGTGTGTGTTTGTTTTGTTTTTGAGATGGAGTCTTGCTGTGTCTCCCAGGATGGAGTGCAATGGCACAATGATAGTTTAAGTGATTATCCTGCCTCAGCCTCCCTAGAGCTGTGATTACAGGCGTGTGCCACCACACCCGCCTAATTTTTGTTTTTTTTTATTAGAGATACAGTTTTGTCACGTTGGCTAGGTGGGTCTAAGCGATCCTCATGCCTCGGCCTCCCTTTTTTTTTCCTAAACATTAAATTGCTTTTATTGCATGATACTCAGTATACAAATCAGGGAGTTTTAATTTTAAATGTTTGCTTTCACTAGTTCTAACCACTGATTGAAGTCCTCAAAAGTATAGTATTGAAAAACGAGAGTGAACTGAGAGCATAGTGACCATCATGAGCCTCCTCAACAAACTCAAGAGTGAGATGACCCCAGAGGAGCTGCAGAAGCGAGAGGAGGAGGAACATGGATCCACCCTATGTACTCATCGAAGCCAGTCAACAACACCCAAGTGCTCATCAACTGCCACAACAATCAGAAGCTCCTGGGCTGCATGAAGGCCTTCAATAGACACTGCAACATGATGCTGGAGAATGTGAAGATGTGGACTGAGGTACCCAAAAGCGGCAAGGGCAAGAAGTCCAAGCCAGTCAGCAAAGACCGCTACATCTCCAAGATGTTCCTGTGCAGGGACTCCGTCATCGTTGTCCTGTGGAACCTGCTCATCGCCAGCAAGTAGGGGCTACCTATCCGTCAACAGAAGTTACTTGCCTGTCCTACAAAGACTGCTGCCGTTGGTGCTGAGAATAATAAAGCTCTGTTTTTTTCCTGGAAAAAAAAAGTATAGTATTGGGGGAAGCTTGGTTACTCTTATGCCTGTAATCCCAGCACTTTGGAAGGCCAAGGTGGGAGGATTGCTTGAGGTCAGGAGTTCTAGACCAGCCTGGCCAACATGACGAAATCCTGTCTCTACTAAAAATACAAACCTAGCCAGCTGTACTGGCTTGCATCTGTAATCCCAGCTACTCAGGAGGCTGAGGCAGGAGAATCGCTTGAACTCGGGAGATGTAGGTTGCAGTGAGCTTGGAGATTGCGCCACCACACCTCCAGCCTGGGTGATAGAGCAAATCTCTGTTTCAAGAAAAAAACCCAAGAGTATAATATTGGTTTTGTTACTAATTCTAATTTTATAACTATAGTTTTTGATTAACTTTAACTTTCTGATTTGATTTATGAATTATAGGCTAGAAATACTCCATACATATAACTTGCTTGTTTCCTTCTGGGCTGTAGTGGGACCTTTTTTTTTTTTTTTTTTTGAACAAAACCAGGTCCGATAATTTAATATCTACAGGGAAGAGTGTTGTACAGTCCCTGGTAATCCCTAGTGCCGGAGTTTGACAGCCTTTACTTCCATTGTCTATTTAACCAAAATCCTTGCTGTTATAAATTGACTGTATTTCTCTTGGTTTGTTCTGGTGAAAATAAGACAGACTGTCATGATTATAGAGATAAGACTTCCATTTTTTTCCTCTACTCGAAAGACTGTCTTTTTCAATACAATTTTAGTTACTGTTACCCAAGTTAATTTTAGATTCTATCACTGAAAACCTGGGTTTTGCCATTTATTGAGGTGTTAATTGAAATATTAATATATTTAGAGCAGAAATGTCGTTTTTTAGGGAATCTAGAGCAACAGCAAAGCTGAGGTCAAACTGCCATAAGGATGGACACCAAGGAAGCTGTGTTTGGGACAAAAAGAAATCAAGATAAGGTAGATGCAAAGTAGAGAAAAGAACTGGATCCTGGGGGGAAGGGTGGTAGTTGGGAGTGGGTTTTATGCTTCTAAGGGCAAAGAACAGATAGATTTCTGAAGAGGAAGCCCCAAAAGGAAATATTGAGGATTTGTGTTCAAATACTACCTTCCCTCTTAATGTACATGCAAGTTTCTGCTTTTAGCTAACAGAGTACTTCAAATGTTGATAAGGTTAAGAGTTTTGTTGGGGTTGGTTCCAATATTCTGGACTAGTGTTTCCTCTGAATAGTTGTGGAAGACACTATTGGTATTTGTTGATGAAACCATTACCAAAACCCAACGTCAGCACTAATGCCTGTATTACTTGGAAGTTGAAAGGGAATCTGTGATTGAAGTGTTAAGCTGACAAAATCAGAACAGAATATTTTATTTTTCCTTTTATTTTTGTGATACAAATATTTTGTTTCTTTTCATAGCAACATGAACCGTGAAGACCGGAATGTGCTGCGTATGAAAGAACGGGAAAGGCGGAATCAGGAAATTCAGCAGGGCGAAGACGCCTTCCCACCTAGTTCTCCTCTCTTTGCTGAGCCATACAAAGTTGTAAGTTGTCCTTCTGTGAATGTTTTTTCCCATTAGCATGACATTTTGCTTTTAAAATGTTTCATACTTGAATGTTTATATTAGAAGGGAATTACTATGAATACCACTTAACATTTTACCTGTCCTTTACATATAACATACTTTTTGCGGGGGGGGGAGGGGTAAACTTTTCTTTGGAATATAATATGCTTATAGAAAAATACACAAAATAAGAGTTACGGCTTGAAGAATTTTCACAACATCAACAGCTTCATACATTCAGTACTCAGATCAAGAAATAGAGCATTACCAGCACCCTAAAAGTTGTCTTCCAACCCACCTCCTGTTGCTGTACTGTGCTCTTAAAAATGTGGTCTGAGTTGGCTCATACATTTATCTCTATTTTCCTAGTTGTGCTACTAACCATGGGCAGGTACTTTACCATTCTGAGCCTTGAATTAAATTAGTATTTTGTGACTCAATTTGCATTTGATTTTTCCTAGGTGTTCTTTAAGTATGATATCAATAAAAAATGAATATTTTTCATAGATGCTTTTGTTTCTTCTCCTCACTTATTGCCATTTGCTACTTAGTTTACAAAGTTTCAGAGATTATTAGTATGTTTGAATAAATGTGTTTTCAGTATCAGTCTGATCTCTTTTTCTGTTGTTACAGAGTCACTTGGGTATAACTTGTTTCACTAAATTTTTGTTTCTGCTTCTAACTGTAACATTGAATTATAAGGAATATAATATTTATGTAAAGTGCCAAAATACAAATGTTAGCTAATCTACTGGCCTGTTAACTTAATTTTATAAAGGCAGTTTACTTTTCCGTTCTTGAAAAGACTTTGTTTTTTTAGACAGAGTCTCGTTCTTTTGTCCAGGTGTGAGTGCCATGTCATGATCTTAGCTCACTGTCACCACTGGTTCCTGGGTTCAAGTGATTCTCCTGCCTCAGACTCCCAAGTATCTGGGATTACAGGCATGCACCACCTTGCCTGGTTAATTTTTTTCTTTTTGGAGATGGATTCTCACTGGAGTGCAATAATGCAGTCTTGGCTCACTGCACCCTCTACCTCCTGGGTTCAAGCGATTCTCATGCCTCAGCCTCCTGAGTAGCTTAGATTACAGGTGCCCACCACCATGCCTAGCTAATTTTTGTATTTTTAGTAGAGATGGAGTTTCACTGTGTTGGCTAGGCTTGTCTCCAACTCCGGACCTCAGGTGATCTGCCTGCCTAAGCCTCCCAAAGTGTTGAAATTACAGGCATGAGCTACCGTGTCCAGCCACCCCCCACTAATTTTTGCATTTTTAGTAGAAATGGGTTTTCATCATGTTGTCCAGGCTTGTCTAGAATTCCTGACATCAGGTGAGCCACCCTCCTTGGCTTCCCAAAGTGCTGGGATTACAGGAGTGAGCCACTGCGCCCAGCCCTTCAAAAAACTTTATATATTTAAAAGACAGAGTCTTGCTATGTTATCTATGCTGGAGTGCAGTAGCTATTCACAGGCGCAATCGTAGTACAAAATCTTGGAATTGAATAATCCTTCTGCCTCAGCTGCCTGGAGTAGCTGGAAGTACAGGCATGTGCCACTGCACTTGGCTTATATTTTAGCATGGTTATTTTTAGACAATTTTCAGTGATTTTTTTTTTTTTCACTACAGAAATGATATATTTGGAGTTCGCTTCAAGGTATTAACATTAAGATATGAGGTAAAGCCTCCCTTTGAAAAGCCCCTTTCCATTAGAAGTTTGGAAAATTAGTTCAGAAGCATATTTTATTTCTGATATGCTCATTATGTAATTTTATTTTTTTATTTTTTTTGTAGACTAGCAAAGAAGATAAGTTATCAAGCCGTATTCAGAGTATGCTTGGAAACTACGATGAAATGAAGGATTTCATAGGAGACAGATCTATACCAAAGCTTGTTGCAATTCCCAAGCCTACAGTACCACCATCAGCAGATGAAAAATCTAACCCAAATTTCTTTGAACAGAGACATGGAGGCTCTCATCAGAGTAGCAAATGGACTCCAGTAGGACCCGCACCCAGCACTTCTCAGTCTCAGAAACGGTCCTCGGGCTTACAGAGTGGACATAGTAGCCAGCGGACCAGTGCAGGTAGCAGTAGTGGCACTAATAGTAGCAGTCAGAGGCATGACCGTGAGTCATATAACAGTAGTGTGAGCAGTAGCCGGAAAAAAGGCCAGCATGGATCAGAACACTCCAAATCACGTTCTTCTAGCCCCGGAAAACCCCAGGCTGTTTCTTCATTAAGCTCTAGTCATTCCAGGTCTCATGGGAGTGATCACCATAGCAAGGAACATCAACGCTCCAAATCGCCTCGGGACCCTGATGCAAACTGGGATTCTCCTTCCCGTGTACCTTTTTCAAGTGGGCAGCACTCAAATCAATCTTTCCCACCCTCATTGATGTCAAAGTCCAACTCAATGTTACAGAAACCCACTGCCTATGTGCGGCCCATGGACGGACAAGAGTCCATGGAACCAAAGCTGTCTTCTGAGCACTACAGCAGCCAATCCCATGGCAACAGCATGACTGAGCTGAAGCCCAGCAGCAAAGCACATCTCACCAAGCTGAAAATACCTTCCCAACCACTGGATGTAAGTCACACATTTAGAGCTTTTAACGTTGTAACTGTGAAGCAATTGACTGCTCATGAAATTACAATTGAACTTGAACTGCTTCCTTGCCTTAATAGTAAGGAATGTAAAAGTTTAAAGATTGAAAAAAAATGTAGACAGACTTATGAGTTACTCCCAAGTGGATCTGTAGAGCTGTTAACTTGTCCTTTTGGGAAATGGAGAAAATGTCATCCACAGTTTTCAAATATTAAGATGACAAGTCAGTTATAGAATAAAAGAATGACCCATTGATACCTTAGATTTCTGCATTTTGATTTTATGGAACAATATACCTTTGTTTAAAAAACAAAATTAACTTCTCTACGTTTAGACTGATACTAACGAATGAGATGCAGGTCATGGTTTATGGTTATGGTAAATGGGACTTTTGAGTCTGTGGAAATGGTAATATTGTATACTTTGAAAGCTGTGATCCTTTTCTCTGGTTATGCTTTTTCTTTTTTTTTTTTTTAAGCGGAGTTTCACTGTCACC
>PVKP010019610.1:0-15386 GCA_004027715.1 Plecturocebus donacophilus | reverse complement strand
TCAGGCTGGTCTTGAACTCCTGACCTAAAATGATCCTTCTGCCTTGGCCTCCTAAAGTGCTGGGATTATAGACGTGAGCCATGACGCCCGGCCTCTGGGGTTATATTAAAAGATTGAGACAGCTGCTCCAGATTCATAGTGATGGTTTGAAATTTGAATTGAATTGCATCCCAAAGCATGATATTCAAAACAACCAAACAAGTGAACATTTCACTGTGAAACAGCTGAAATTTTATCTTTTTTTCTGAGATGAGTGTTTCATCATGTTTCCCAGGCTGGTCTGGAACTCCTGATCTCAAGTGATCCTTTCCACCTTGGCTTCCCAAAGTACTGAGGTTACAGACATGACCATCATGCCTGACCCAAATTTTATCTCTCTCTCTTTTTTTTTGGAGACAGTTTTGCTCTTGTTGCCCAGGCTGGAGTGCAGTGACGTGATTTTAGCTCACTGCAACCTCCACCTCCCAAGTTCAAGTGATTCTCCTGCCTCAGCCTCCTGAGTAGCTAGGATCACAGGCATGTGCCAACACACCTGGCTAATTTTGTATTTTTAGTAGAGATGGGGGTTTCACTATGTTGGTCAGTCTGGTCTCAAACTCCTGACCTCAGGTGATTCGCCCTCCTTGGCCTCCCAAAGTGCTGAGATTATAGGTGTGAGCCACTGCGCCCAACCCCAAATTTTATCTTTTGATGTAGTTTGTGCAATTAAAAAAAAAATTTGGAAAGTATTGTCAGTAGCCAAAAAATTATAACCCTTAGCTCAAAATGGTGGAGGGAAGAATCTGGGTAATGTAAAATGCTGTTTTGCGAACATTTAAAACATCTTTCCGGTGGTCTTGGGAAACTCATTTTGAGTGGCATTTGTTATCTACACCTCTCAAGAGAACAGTAAAATGATAATTTGTTCTTTCTTTAAACAACATGATCTTTAGAGCTAGACTGGAGTTCGGCTCTCTAATTCCTGTTTGTGCATTAGAATAAGCAATTTGCATTTTGTGATTTAGAAAGACTCTGTAAAATGTCCATGTTCTACTCCAGTAATCTTTCAGTAATACTTGTTTAACCCATTTATGCCTAGTGTTTCATTATCGGATTGCTAAGCTTGTAAGAGTTATTTATATCCTACTGCTCAAGGTCATTGTCAAGGTCTGATTTTTCACAAAAAAACTTTGCATAACCTCTGGCATAAATGGGTTAACTCTGTTTATATGAAATGGTGTAACTCAGTATCATGATATCTTATATATACAGATAAGCTTAAATTTTTGGATAAGCTGCACACCTGAAAAATTACATTCTAAAAATTATTTCTAATCTAAAATATAAGATAAAAAACTTAAAACCTTTGAAAACTTTAAAGTTCCCCCAGCCTTGTATGGTTTAGTGATTAGAATTTTCCAGCGCTTGAAAAATTTGTATTTAAAGAAATTAATCCAAAGATTCTAACCAGTGTTCTGATTTAGAGTAGTGGGATCATAAATACTTTGAATAATGTTTTTAAGTCTGTGAAGCAAATACTTAAAGTCTACTGATAAAAATCTAATGTGTGCTGCTTCTTCTCTTAAGGCATCAGCTTCTGGTGATGTGAGCTGTGTGGATGAAATCCTAAAAGTAAGTTTAAAAAAAACATCATTTCAAGGTCTTTAATTTTTTTATACTCTGCTACCCTCTTATCCTCCTTCTACCTATATTTCACAAAGGATCTGAAGCAACAGATTGCTTATATATGTAACTTATGCCCATCATAAATAATTTACTCTCTTCTGCTTATATAGGTTCTAAATGACATGGTTTGTTTACCATTTGCCTTCAAAGAGCTTTGTTCTTTGTGTTTTTTTGTTTTTTTTTTGAAACAAAGTCTCACTCTGTCGCCCAGACTGGAGTGCAATGGTTCGATCTTGGCTCACTGCACTCTCTGCCTTCCAGGTTCAAATGATTCTCACGCCTCAGCCTCCCAAGTAGCTGGGATTACAGGCGCCAGCCACCATGCCCAGCTAATTTTTATAGTTTTGTAGAGATGGGGTTTTACCATGTTGGCTAGGATGATCTGGAATCCCTGACCTCAGGTGACCCACCCCGCCACAGCCTCCCAAAGTGCTGGGATTACAGGTGTGAGCCATTGCGCCCGGCTACGTTCTTTGTTTTTAAGTAAAACAAATTTTAGTCTTAACACTTACGTTGCCTGGAAAACATGAACAAGCCAGTTATAACTGTGCTTTCTCATGCTTAACTGTTAATAATTTGAAGTGCAAAAAGCTCAGTAGTTATTAGTCAAACCATTTTGATCTAAATACCTTGCTTTAGTTCATCTGTACATATTGGTCAAATCTTACAGTAATAGATTTCCTTCTAGTTTTGCACTTTTTTTTTTTTTTTTTTTTTTTAGATGTGTGAGATCTTGCTCTGTGGCCCAGGCTGGAGTGCAGTGGCACGATCTTGGCTCACTGTAACTTCTGCCTCCTGGGTACAAGCTGTTCTTGTGCCTCAGCCTCCCGAGTATCTGGGATTACAGGCGTCCGCCACCATGCCCAGCTAATTTTTGTATTTTTAGTAGAGATGGGATTTCACCATGTTAGTCAGGCTGGTCTCAAACTCCTGACCTCAGGTGATCTGCCTGCTTCGGCCTCCCAAAGTGTTGGGATTACAGGCATGAGTCACTGTGCCTGGCTGTGTTTTACACGTTTTCTTTTTTGTTTTTGTTTTTGTTTTTCTTGAGACAGAGTTTTGCTCTGTCACACAGGCTGGAGTGCAATGGCATGATCTCAGCTCACTGCAGCCTCTGCCTCTGGAGTTCAAGTGATTCTCCTGCCTCAGCCTCCTGAGTAGCTGGGATTATAGGTACCCGTCACCCTGCCTGGCTAATTTCTATAATTTTTTTTTTATTAGTAGAAATGTGGTATCACCATGTTGGCCAGGCTGGTTTCGAACTCCTGACGTCAGGTGATCCGCCTGCCTTGGCCTCCCAAAATGCTGAGATTTAAGGCATGAGCCACTGTGCCTGGCCAACATTTTGGATATTTAGTGAAATATGTTTAAATTGACACATGATCAAGTACATTGTGGTATTGGAAAAAGAGAAAGTCCAATGAATTAATGAATGACAGTGACTACTTTTTGCTTAGTAAACTGTTAGTCACATATTACTCAATTTCCTTTTCTTTTTTCTTTTTTCTTTTTTTTTGTGAGCTTCTGAAATTGTGTCTATACTCACTATTTCACTGTGAACACCTTTGAAAGACTACCTGCATTGGTTCCTTCCACTGTTTTCTTTCCTATTCCTTCCTTTAGCCCACTATAATTTCTCTTTTACCTCTACCATTTTGCTGAACCTGTTTCTCTGTGGTCATTATCTTTCTCCTTCCATCCAGAGGCATCAGTTGAGTTCTTTTTTATTCTTTCTGCTGTTTATTTTTTCCTTTCGGAAGCATTCTTCTTTACTTGACTGTTGTTATGCTTCATTGTTTTTATTTGCCTTCTACCTTTCTTGCCTCTTTCTTTGCCCTTTTTGGAAACTTTGTGTCTTCTCTTATCCCTTAAGTGCAGGTGCATTCTTCTAGCCTCTGCTCTTTCTCCTCTTTGACTTGCCTTTTCCACCATTCTTGGCTTTATCTATTAGACAGCTGTTTAGGCTTTCTCTACTGCATTGACCTCTTGGGTTTTGGTTTGTCTCTTAATTGCTCTTTAGCTGGGTTTCCATTGGGATTTATTTCTCTTTGCTTCTTCAGACTCAACATGTCTAAAGCCATACTTATCAGACTTCCTTGGATTAGTAGTACACCATTTTCCCATGTTTCTAAGTGTAGAATCCTAATTATCTGTGATTTCTTCCTCATGTTCTATGTAGTTGCAAAACTAGATGTAGACTTTGAAATTTTTGTTTTTTAAATATCCATTCCTTTCTTTCCATTTCTGCAACCTTGAGCTTCAATAATTATAACACCAAGTCCTCACTCAGCCTTTCTGCCTCCAGAATCTCCCTACTCATAGTCTTTTGCATTGCTTCCTGATTCTTTACTTCAGGCCCTGGTCTTCATAAATTAACTTTTTTCTTAAAAATTTTCAGTGGCTCTATAAGACCTATAGAAAGAATAGTATCCAAATTTAATGTTCATAGGCCAGTCCTAACCTCTTTCATTACTGATTGACCGCGTTGGCAAAACTGGTTTCTCTAAGTCACATACTTTCTTACTGTTTTACCTCCTTAAATAAAATAAGTTTGGAATCTTTTTGCTTCCTCTTCAGTTATATATAGATTGTTTTTTTCTGGAATCCCAATGAAATCCTTCTTTGTATCAGATTATGAGACTACAGTGACTGCTCTTTCATTTGAATCTCATTCATTTCTTAGTTGCCATGTATATAAAAAGTGTAAGACAGCATAATATTTTCCTCTGAATCCTCAACAGTGCATGAAATTATTAGTACCTGGAATATTTTCTTACATTTAATGATCTCTTTTATGTTATTGACATCTACATTTTATATGCACAGGGACTTGGCACTTGGCCTTTAGTTAAAAGGTGCTCAGTCTATTCAATGATAATTGGAGAATTAGATCAAATTTTTATTTGAGAATTTTGACATTTGAGATATAAAATGCCAATGCTAAAAACCTGAGTTTATGAATTTCTGTTTCCTTTTCCCTTTCCATTCTGTAGTATGCAAGGAACTTCAGGTGTGTGTTGCCTTCATGTTTTCTTTGTATTTGTAGTTGTATCATTTGTAGGAATCCTGTCATTAACTTAAAAAAAATTACTCTAAAAGTAATGTATGTTTTTTGAAAAAATGATTTATTCAAGGCATGCTAATTGAACACCTACTTTATGTCAGCCACTGGGAATACAGTGGTCATAATGATAGCTGTTATGCCTTTGAGCTGATAGTCTAGAGCTGGATGTATGAAGTAATCAATTATATAATATTATTTCAGGAAGTGAAATTCTATTAAAAAAACAAAGCATTTTAAGGGAATAAAGAGCAATTTTGTACAGATGGCTATTTTAAGAGGTTCAAGTAGTAATATATCAAGTGCCCTCATCTCTTCTTCCTTCTGTCATTCTGTTGCCCAAAGCAAGTTATAAACATTTACTAGGACATAGACTATGATTTGTCTTTGTCACTTAACAAAAATACTTTGGGCATCATTACATATTAATAGTTAAATTTCTCATTTTAATATCTACTTAGTATTCTATTTTATAGATGTCTGATAACTTATTTAATCAATACTTTGTTGGTGTCAACCTAAATAACAGAGGCTCTCTAAAAGAAAAGACAATGGGAATAGAGCATTGCAGTGGGAATATGTGTGCCGTAGTAGTCTGTGTGCATATTCAAGGAGGCAAAGAAAGACAAAGGTTTTTAAAGGGAAAAATGAGGAAGATTACATAATTGTTTATGAAATAATTATTCTTGGCTACAAAGATCAGTAGTAAGGATGACACCAGTCTGAGGTTGGACAGGCTGGACAGATGTCCTTGTGGAAATACTTTTTGGTTTAAGGTTTTGGTGACCTTTGTGCAAGGTTGTGGTTTTTGTAGACTTTTTTGTTTATCAGGCATATAAACATCAAGCATGAAAAGCCTGTCTTCATGATCTTTCTCAGCTCAGGTGTGTTTTGTTTGTTTGTATTTTGTGGTTGTTTAAATTTTTGACGTGTGAACCCCTTGTACATGTATCTTTACAAAACTGTATAGATATTGCTATGGGATAAATTCCTAGGTGTTATACCACTGTTAATTCGTTGTATTTTCTTAATTTAACTGAAGGCTTACTTTGATCTAAATGCCAGAAATAAAACACTCTCTCCTTATTCTGATACCTCTCTCCTTGGCTCGTCAAATACGTCTGGTGAGATAATCTTACCAGATCTCACCCAGACATGTTTGGCATTAAGATTAGACAGAAGACATTGAATGAAATCAAACTTAGGGTCTTGCTTTTCTGTTTTCTTCCTCATGTGCTTTTGAAATTTCTCTTCTGATTTCTTCCCCTGTCAAAATTTTTCTATGGGTGTGTAGACTATAGCCAGACTTTTGAGGGTGAAATATAATGTTTATTATTTACTAAGTGTATGGCCTTGAATAAATAACTTTTGTGCTTCAGTGTCATCCGAAATAGAGGTAGGATAATAATGGTATCTACCTCACAATGTCATTGTGAGTATGCAATGAGTAATAAACATGTAAAACACTTAGCACAGTGTCTGGCCCATTAAAGGTACACAGTAAATGTTAGCTGTTTTCCTTATTATTGTCCCTTTCCTCCCACTCTCACAGCAAGCTCTTCCTTATTAGTGTTTTATTATGTGCCTTGTATTTGATTACAGGCTAATTTCTGTAACAATTCACAGGTTTCATCATTTGAATTGGAAACTCCTTGAAGCCAGGGAGTGTTTATTAATCTTCTTACTACCTACACTGTAGTACCTTGCACACAATTGTACTTAATATTTATTAGGTATGTAGAATTTTCGAGGAGCTGTCATGAAACCAGTATTTATAATACAAATCTGGTTTTTAGCTGTATAATTTTTATCCTTGACCTGGTTGAAAACAAACTGTAATAATTACATTTCAGGAGATGACGCATTCATGGCCTCCCCCTCTAACGGCTATTCATACACCATGCAAAACAGAACCTTCCAAATTTCCTTTTCCAACTAAGGTAAGTAAACAAAATGTGTCTTTCATAATGTAAGAAAACTCTAAATGGCTTGACTAAAATCATATGTATTAAAAATTGTCTTGCCATTCCTATTCTAGTGGGATACAGACCGTAAATAAGTGAATAAATAGATAAGTTCAGATAGTGACAACTGTTGTGAAGATAATTAGCAGGATAATGGAATTGAAAGCATCTTGGATTAAGGGCTATTTAAAAAAGCTTAGAAGGCAATATGGGGGAGAGATTTAAAACACATTGATATAGCCGGACACAGTGGCTCATGCCTATAATGTCAGCACTTTGGAAGGCTGAGGCAAGAGACTCTCTTGAGGCCAGGAGTTTGTGAACAGCCTAGTCAAATAATGAGACACCATCTCTACCAAAAATGGAAAAAAAATTAGCTGGGCATAGTGGCACACACCTGTGGCCCCAGCTACTTTTGAGGCTGAGATGGGAGGATCACTTGAACCTGGGAGGTCAAGGCTGCAGTGAGCTGTGATTGCACCATTGCACTCCAACCTGGGCAACAGAGCAAGATCTAAAAAAAAAAATAGACATTGATACTTATTGCAAACTATTTTGGTATTGTAGGCCAGAGTTGGTAAGGGCTTCTCAAACTATTGTTTTAAGAACCTGTTTCCATAGATGTAGCAACCATACTTATGTCCCGTTGAAAAAGGTTTTTCAGATAACAGTTCCAAGGTTATTTAAAATCAGCAGATTGATTTTTTAAAAAAAGTTAACAGTATTAATTTATACTTACACAGATAATACGAAAATACATTCTCCCTGTGAAAGTTTGACCAGGACCCCTAATAATAGCCTTTTCCCAATTCTTTTTCCTTCATCCCAACAGAAGGGGTACATCTTTCATATGTACCTTTGCAAGTCTTTTTTATATTCATGTACATAACATATATGTAATCATTACATATAATCATTTTCTCATTTATTTCCACACAAATATATTGTTCTGTATCCTTCATCAGTTAGCAATAGGTCTTGGGGACCTGTCCATGTTATTACATATAGAGGTATTTCATTTCTTTTAACTGCATCTGTAGTATTAATGTATCCTAGTTTATTTAGCCATTTCTCTGTGGTATTTAAGCTGATAGCAAGTTTTCTTTTCTATAAATGTTTACTTTAGTTGGTATCTTTGTTCATACCTTCTTTGCGCGTGTGATTTTCTTTAGGGTAAAAAGCAGAAAGTAGAATTGCTGAGTGTTGGTAGTATATATTTAATCTATACTCTTACAAATTCCTTCCATAGTTCTGTTACAGGATTTGTATGAGCCAGTACTCCCACTTGTATTACCTATTTTTTCACACATGCACACCACCATTTGATGTTATTAAATACCAGTGAGTGAAAATGGTATTCCATTTGCTTGATGGCTGGTGAAGTTCATCATATTTACATATTTGTTATCCATTTGGTTTCTTTCTGGGTGAACTTTCTTATTCTCACTCTCCTTTGGGTTGTGTTTTTTACCTATTGAGTTTTAGGTGGTCTTCCTTTTTTGTTTTGTGTTGTTTTGTTTGATTCTGGGTTCTGATAATTAATTATATATGCTGAAAATATATCTACTAGTTAGATTCTTGTTTTTTTTTTTAATGGTCTAAAGGTTTTAATTTTGATGAATAAAATATATCTTTCTCTTCCTTTACAGCTTTTGCTTTTAATATCTTGTTAAAGAAGACTTTTCTTTCTCTAGGATCATGAACATACCCTCTTATTTTTCTTTTGATGTGGTTTTATTTTTTATGTTTATCTTTGTGAATGATGTCAGGTAGATTTAAAAACTTTCTGTCTATATGTATGCCATATCACTCTTACTTTTTGAATCTTTATTTACATATGCAAAATGCACTGGTGTTCAATGTGCAGTTTGAGTTTTGTTTTTTTGTTTGTTTTTTAAGATGGAGTCTTGCTCTGTCGCCCAGGCTGGAGTGAAGTGGTGCAATCTCAGTTCACTGCAACTTCCGCCTCCTGGGTTCTAGCAGTTCTCCTGTCTCAGCCTCCTGAGTAGCTGGGACTACAGGCACATGCCACCACACCTGGGTAAGTTTTGTATTTTTAGTAGAGATGGGGTTTCACCATGTTGGCTAGGCTGGTCTCGAACTCTTGACCTCAGGTGATCTACCTGCCTCTGCCTCCCAAATCCCTGGGATTGCAGGCATGAGCCACCATGCCCTATGTGTTTTCTAATATAATTATTGAAGCTGTTATTTTAACTCCAAGACCTGTTTTAGGTGTATCCTACAAATTTTAGTATGATTTGTTTTTATTATAGTCAGTACAAAGGATTTTCAAATTTTCTGTGTGACCTCTTCGAATAGTGTGTTATTTAAAAGTATGTGGGTTTGTTTTCAAATAATTGAACATTTTTTAGATGGTGACTATTTCATGTGCAGTAGACACAGTATGTTCTATACGTTATCTCAGATCAATTTGGATGACAGTAGATAAGTCATTTCTATTTTTACTGACTTTCTGTCTACTTGTTCCATCAGTTGCTGAAAGGAGTGTTGACATCTATGTCTGTATTTGTGGATTTGTCTTCTTACCCCTTTCAGAAAGTTTTGTCAGTTTTTGATTCTTATATTTTGAAGTATTGTCTGTGGGTATGTACAAATTTAAGATTGCTATGTCTTTCTGATTAACTGATCCTTTTTTCATTATGAGATGTCCCTCTTTATCTCCACTATTAATGTTTATTCTGAAGTCTACTTTGTCACTTATTAATATAGTTACTCCAGCTTTGTTTTAATTTATTTTTAGCCTGGTTTACCAGTTTTCATTCTTTTATTTTAGTCTTTTTTTGAGTTGGAGCCTCACCCTGTTGTCCAGGCTGGAGTGCAATGGCACAATCTCAGCTCCCTGCAACCTCCACCTCCCAGGTTCAAGCTATTCCCCTGCCTAAGCCTCCCGAGTAGTTGGGATTACAGGCACACATCACCAGGCATGGCTAATTTTGTGTATCTTTAGTAGAGACGGGGTTTCACCATGTTGGCCAGGCTGGTCTCAAACTCCTGACCTCATGATTCACTCACCTTGGCCTCCAAAGTGTTGGAATTACAGGCATGAGCCACTGGGCCCAACCTTCATTTACTTTTAATCCGTATCTTTACATATATATTATTTATGTAACAAGTTTCTTATAGGCATAATATCACTGGGTCTTCCTTTTTTACCCAGCCTGCCAATCTCAGGTATTTAACCTTGGAGTGTTTAATTCATTTTCTTTTGATGTAATTATTAATATTTTTGGATTTAAAATGCACACTTTTGCTATTTGCTTTCTGTTTGACCCATCATTTCTTCCTTTCTCAGGCTTCTTTCATGTTAAATAATTATTCTATATTCCATTTTATCTCTTTAATGTTTATACCTCTTTATTTTTTTAGTTCTGAAATTAAAGCTTGAGTTTATCAGGGGACTTTGAACCTAAGTTCATTATTCTGCCTAGTACTTACTTTTTTTTTTTTTTTGAAGACAGAGTCTGACTCTGTCACCCAGCCTGGAGTGCAGTGGTGTGTCCTGAGTTCAAGTGTTTCTCCTTCCTCAGGCTCCCCAGTAGCTGAGATTTACAGGCGTGTGCCACCACACCCAGGTAATTTTTATATTTTTCAGTAGAGATGAGGTTTCACCAGGTTGGCAAGGCTGGTCTCAAATTCCTGACCTCAGGACATCCACTGACCTCAGCCTCCCAAACTGTTGGGATTACAGACATGAGCCACCATGTGTGGCCATAATACCTACTTTTTTGGGGTAACAGTTTTATGAAGACATAACATACATATCTTAAATTCACCCATCTAAACTGTACAATTCACTGGTTGTTAGTATATTCACAGAGTTATACCACCAACACCACCATCATTTTAGGACATTTCTATTAACCTAGAAAGAAACCCTGTATCCTTTAGTAGTCACTATTCCATATCTTCCAAAGCCTCCTTCCCTAGTGCCTGACAGCCACTAATCTACCTTTTGTCTCTATAGATTTGCCTATTCTGGACATTTTATGTTAAGTGGAATCATATACTCTGTGATCTTTTGTGACTGATTTCTTTCACTAAGCATGATGTTTTCAAGGTTCATCCCTGTAATAGCATGTGTCAGTACTTGCAGTACTCATGGATGAGTTTATTCCATTTTATGGATATGTCATATTTTATTTATCCATTAGTTAATGGATATTCTCCACTTTGGGGCTATTATGAATAATTTCTTTTTTTTTTCTTTTTTTTTTTTTTTTTTTGAGACAGAGTCTCACTGTCTCACCAGGCTGGAGTGCAGCGGCGTAATCTCAGCTCACCACAGCCTCCATCTCCTGGGTTCAAGTGATTCTCCTGCCTCAGCCTCCCGAGTAGCTGGGACTATAGGCACATGCCACCATGCCCAGTTAATTTTTGTATTTTTAGTAGAGATGGGATTTCACCATGTTGGGCAGTATGATCTCGATCTCTTGACCTGGTGACCCACACGCCTCAGCCTCCCAAAGTGCTGGGATTACAGGACTGAGCCACTGCACCCGGCCATGAATAATTTCAAGTAGAAGTGTTTTTGTGGACATATGTTTTCATGTCTCTTGGTTCTATACCAAGGAATGAAATTGCTGTGTCATTTGGTAAGTCTGTATTTAATCATTCGAGGAACTGCCAGATGATTTCCAAAGTGGCTGCTCTATTTTATGTTCCTGTTAGCAATGCATGAGTGCTCCAATTTCACCTAGACATGTTATTATCTTTCTTATCTGTGTTTTCATAGCCATTTTAGTGGATGTGAAGTGGTAGGTTATTGTAGTTTTGATTTGCATTTCCCTAATGGCTGATAAGGTTGAGCATCCTTTTATGTGCTTGTTGACCTTTATATATCTTTTTTTTGAGAGAGTGTCTTACCCTGTTGCCCAGACTGGAACTACAGGCGTGTACCATCATGCTTGACTTTTTTTTTTTTTTTTGGTTGGATAGGGTACAGACAGGGCCTTGTTGTGTTGATCAAGCTGTTTTTAACTCCTGGGCTTAAGCAATCCTGTCATCTTTGCCTCCCAAGTTACTAGGATTTCAAATGTGAGCCATGGCAGCCAGCCTTGGCTGAGAAATATGTCTTCAGAGCTTTAGCTTTTTTAAGAAAATTTTTTTCCAACTTTTATTTTCAAATTAGTTGGTACATGTGCAGGTTTGTTACAGAGGTATATTGCATGATGCTGAAGTTTAGAATACAAATGAATGTGTCACCCAGGTAGTGATTATAGTAGTCACTAGGTAGTTTTTCAGCCCTTGCCTGCTCCATCACTCCCTCTCTAATAGTCCTCAGTGTCGTTCCCATCTTTATGTCCATGTGCATCCAATGTTTAGTTCCTGCTTATACACGAGAACGTGCAGTATTTGATTTTCTTGCTAGTTTGCTTGTGGTAATGGCCTCCAGCTGTATCCATGTTGCTTCAAAGGACATTATTTTGTATTTTTTTATGGCTGATAGTATTTCGTGGTGTATATGTACCACATTTTCTTAATCTACATAGTGAAATCAATTTAACAAATTTTTTTATTTTTATTTTTTTGGTTTCGTTTGCTCATTTTTATTTTATTTTTTTGAGACAGAGTTTTGTTCTTGTTGCCCAGGCTGGAGTGAAATGGCATGATCTTGACTCACTGCAACCTCCATCTCCTGCGTTCAAGTAATTCCCCTGCCTCAGTCTCCTGAGTAGCTGAGATCATTGGCATGCGCCACCATGCCCAGCTAATTTTGTATTTTTAGTACAGACAGGTTTTACCATGTTGGCCAGGCTGGTCTTGAACTCCTGACCTCAGGTGATACTCCTGCCTCGGGCTCCCTAAGTGCTGGGATTACAGGCATGAGCTACTATGATGACCCCTTTTGCTCCTTTTTAAATTTGATTGTCTGTATTGAGTTATAAGCATATTTATTTATATTTGTTTATTTTTTTTTGAAACAACGTCTGTCTCTGTCACCCAGGCTGGAGTTTATTTGTGGGATCCCAGCTCATTACAGCCTAGACTTCCCAGATTCCAGCGATCCTCCCACCTTGCATACCACCATGCCTGGCTAATTTTTATATTTTTGGTAGAGATGAGGTTTCTCCATATTGTCCAGGCTGGTTTCCAACTTCTGTGCTCGAGGAGTCCACTCACCTTGTCCTCTCAATGTGCTGGGATTATGGGAATGAGGTACTGTGCCTAGCCAAGAGTTTTTTATAAATTCTAGAAATCAATTTCTTATCAGATGCATGATTTACAAAAATCTCCCATTCTTTGGTCTGTCTTTTTGCTTTCTTGATGGTATTCTTTGAAGCACAAAAGTTTTTTATTTTGATGAAGTCCAATTTATCTAATTTTGTTGTTGCTTGTGCTTTTGATGTCATACTCTAAGAAACCATTGCATAATCCAAAATAATAAAGATTTATACCTTTTTTCTTTTTCTTTTCTTTTTTGAGACAGAATCTCACTCTGTCGCCAGGCTGAAGTGCAGTGGTACGATCTCAGCTCACTGCAACCTCCACCTCCCAGGTTCAAGTGATTCTTCTGCCTCAGCCTCCTGGATAGCTGAGACTACAGGCGTGCACTACAACACCCAGCTAATTTTTTTGTATTTTCAGTAGAGACGGAGTTTCACCGTGTTGGGCCAGGATGGTCTCGATCTCTTGACCTTGTGATCCGCCCTCCTCAGCTTCCCAAAGTGCTCGGAATACAGGTGTGAGCCACCGCGCCTGGCCACCTTTTTTCTTTAAAGAGTTTCATAATTTTCTAACTCTTACATTTAGGTCTTTCATCCATTTTGAGTTAATTTGTGTCTATGAGGTGTAAGGGTTCACATTCATTCTTTTGCATGTGCATATGCAGTTGTCTGTACAGCATTTGTTGAAAAGGTTCTTTTCTCAATGAATTGTCTTGGTATCCTTGTCGAAAATCAATTCACCATAAATGTCAGGGTGTGTTTCTAAACTTTCAACTATGTTTCATTTATCTATGTGTCTTTTCTTATGCTATTACCACACCATCTTGACTACTGTAGCTTCCGTGGTAAGTTTTAAAATAGGAAAGTGTGAGTCCTTTAGATATCAGTCCATGTGTGTGTGGTTGCTCTAGGGCTTGCAATTTAAATTTAAACATATTACAATTACTTTATAAGAATACATCATTTCTCGGGGCCAGGGCAGTGGCTCATGCCTGTAATCCCAGCACTGTGGGAGGCTGAGGCGGGCGAATCACCTGAGGTTGGGAGTTTGAGGCCAGCCTGACCAAAGTGGAGAAACCCCGTTTCTACTAAAAATACAAAATTAACCAGGCGTGGTGGCGCATGTCTGTAATCCCAGCTACTTGGGAGGCTGAGGCAGGAGAATTGCTTGAACCTGGGAGGCAGAGGTTGCAGTGAGTCAAGATCGTGCTACTGCACTCCAGCCTGTGCAACAAGAGCGAAACTCTGTCTCAAAAAAAAAAAAAAGAATACATCATTTCTGATATAGCTTAATGGCTTTATAACAGCATAACTTTATTTCTCTCTTCAGTCACTCTGTTGTTATATGTGTTATTTATATATGTTAAAAACTTCATGGCATATACACTTTGATGAGTTTTGACATATGTGCACAACTGGAAAACTGTCGACACAATCAATAAATGACATATATTTAGAGTATACACTTTGATAAGTTTTGATATATGTGCACAACTGGGAAACTGTCAACATAATCAAGATAATGAATATATTAGTAACTACCAAAAGTTTCTATATGATCCTTATATAATGCTTTCTTCCTTCCATTCCTGGTCCCTCCTATCCCTAGGCAGCCAGTAATCTGACTTCTGTCAGTATAGATTAGTTTGTATTTTCAAGAATTTTGTATAAATGGAAGGATTCTTAATGTACTGTCTCTTTTGTTCTGGCTTTCTTTCACTCAGCACTGTTATTTTGAGATTCATCCATATCATTGCATGTGTAGCTCATTCTTTTTTATTACTAAAGTAATATTTAATTACATGACACCACAATTTACCTGATTACCTATTAATGGACATTTGGGTTGCTTTTAGTTTTTGGCTATTAAAAATAAAGCTGATGTGAATATTTGTGTATAAATCTTTGTATGAATGTATACTTTTCTTTCTTTTTTTTTTTTTAAGACAAGGTCTCACTCTGTTGTCCAGGCTAGAGTGCAGTGGCATGATCATGGCTCACTACAGCCATGAACTCCCAGGTTCAAGCAATCTCTCACCTCAGCCTCCCAAGTAGCTGGGACTACAGGTGCATGCTACTATGTCTGGCTAATTTTGTATTTTTTTTGTAGAGACGAGGTTTTGCCACATTGTCCAGACTGGTCTTGAACTCCTGGGCTCAAGCAATCCTCTTGCCTTGCCTCTCAAATTGCTGAAATTCAGGCATGAGCCACTATGCCTGGCATACTTTTATTTCTTTTTGATAAATACATATTAGTGGGGTGGTTAGGTATCTGGTAGGTGTCTATAGCTCACACCTGTAATCCCAGCACTTTGAGAGGTTGAGGCAGGAAGACCACTTGAGTCCAGGAGTTTGAGACCAGTGTAGGCAACATAATGATACTCTGTCTCCACAAAAAAATAAAAAAAAAAAAATTACCCAGGCATGGTGGCACAGGCCTGTAGTTTTAGCTACTCAGGAGGCTAAGGTGGGAGGATTGCTTGACCACAGGTGGTTGAGGCTGCAGTGAAC
>PVKP010019609.1:0-42153 GCA_004027715.1 Plecturocebus donacophilus | reverse complement strand
CCCAATTCTTGACCAAAACTAAGTCTCATTTTAATACGTAACTAACACTCATTGAACACTTGAATGTGTCAGATGCCACGACACACAGGTAACTTAACTTCTCAGTGCTTCAGTTTTCTCATCTCTAAAATGAGGATAAGAATAGTACCTACCTAAATAAACTAGAAAACCTAGAAGAAATAGATAAATTCCTGGACACAAAGTCCCTCCCAAGACTGAACTGAAAGAAGTTGAATCCCTGAATAAACAGATAACAAGTTCTGAAATTGAGGCAGTCATAAGTAGCCTACAAACAAACAAACAAAAAGTCCAGATGGATTTACAGCTGAATTCTACCAGAGGTACAAAGAGGCGCTAGTACCGATTATTCCAAACAACTGAAAAGGAGGGACTTCTCTCTTCTCATTTTATGAGGCCAGCGTCATCCTGATACCAAAACCTGGCAAAGATACAACAAAAAAATAAAACTTCAGGCCAATACCCCTGATGAACATTGATACAAAAATCCTCAATAAAATACTGGCAAACCAAATCCAGCAGCACATCAAAAAGCTTGTCCACCATGATCGAGTCAGCTTCAACCCTGGAATGCAAGGCTGTTTTGACATAAGCAAATCAATAAATGTAATTCATCACATAAACAGAGCTAAAGATAAAAGCCACATGATTATCTCAATAGATGAGGAACAGGACTTCCATAAAATTCGACATCTCTTTATGTTAAAAACCCTCAATAAACTAGGTATTGATGAAACATACTTCAAAATAATTAGAGCCATTTATGACAAATCTACAGTCAATATCATGCCAAATGAACAAAAGCTGGAAGCATTCCCCTTGAAAACTGGCCCAAGATAAGGATGCCCTCTCTCACCAATCCTATTCAACACAGTATTTTAAGTTCTGGCCAGGGCAATCAGGCAAGAGAAAGGGAATTCAAATATGAAGAGAGGGTGTCAAACTGTCTCTGTTTGCAGATGACATAACCCTATATCTAGAAAACCACATTGTCTCAGCCCAAAAGCTTCTTAAGCTGATAAGCAACTTCAGCAAAGTCTCAGGATACAAAATCAATGTGCAAAAATCACAAGCATTCCTATACATCAACAATAGACAGAGAGCCAAATCATGAATGAACTCTCATTCACAATTGCTACAAAGAGAATAAAATGCCTAGGAATACAGCTAACAAGAGAAGTGAAGGACTTCTTCAAGGTGAACTACAAACCACTGCTCAAGGAAATAAGAGAGGACACAAACAAATGGGAAAATATCCCATGCTCAAGGATAGGAAGAATCAATATTGTGAAAATGGCCATACTGCCCAAAGTAATTTATAGATTAAATGCTATTCCCATTAAACTACCATTGACATTCTTCACACAATTTGAAAAAAGTACTTTAAAATTCATATGGACCCAAAAAGAGAGCCTGTATAGGTAAGATGCTCTTAAGCAAAAAGAACAAAGCTGGAGGCACCACACTACCTGACTTCAAACTATATGACAAGCCTACAGTAACCAAAACAGCAAGATACTGGTACAAAAACAGACACATAGATCAATGAAACAGAATAGAGATCTCAGAAATGAGACTGCACATCTACAAACATCTGATTTTTTGACAAACCTGACGAAAACAAGGATTCCCTATTTAATAAATGGGGCTGGGAAAATTGGCTAGCCATATGCAGAAAATTGAAACTACACCCCTTCCTTACGCCTTATAGAAAAATCAGGTCAAGATGGATTAAAGACTTAGACATAAAACCCAAAATCAACTCAAGATGGATTAAAAACCTAAACGTAAAACCCAAAACTATAAAAACCCTGGAAAAAAAATCTAGGCAACACCATTCAAGACATAGGCACAGGCAAAGATTTAATAATGAAAATCTCAGAAGCAATTGCAACAAAAGCAAAAATTGACAAGTGGAATCTAATTAAACTAAAGAGCTTATGCACAGCAAAAGAAACTATCATCAGAGTGAACAACCTACAGAATAAGAGAAAATTTTTGTAATTTATCCATCTGACAAAAGTCTAATACCCAGAATCTACAAGAAACTTAAACAAATCTGTGAGAAAAACAAACAACCCCATTAAAAAGTGAGCAAAGAAAATGAACAGACACATCTCAAGAGAAGACATTTGTTTGGCTAACAAACGTATGAAAAAAAAAGCTCAACATCACGGATCATTAGAGAAATGCAAATCAAAACCATGAGATAGCATCTCATCCCAGTCAGAATGGTGATTATTAGAAAATCAAGAAACAACAGATGCTGGCGAGGCTGTGGAGAAATAGGCACACTTTTACACTGTTGGTGGGAATGTAAATTAGTTCAACCATGGTGGAAGACAGTGTGGCAATTCCTAAAAGACCTAGAACCAGAAATACCATTTAACCCAGCAATCCCATTACTGCACATATACCCAAAGGAATAGAATTTTTTTTTTTTTTTTTTTGCTATATAGACATGAGTCACTACACCTGGCCTGGTCATACATGGTAGGGGTAGCCGTTTCTGCCCAGCAGGTAGGTCACCTAAGCACGGAGTGCTCAGGACAGGGCCCTGTGAAGTCACACGGCCCAGCTCCAAATTCCACCTTTGGCCGTGCCTAACTGGGTGATGTAAGACAAGTGACTTAACCTCTTAGGACTCAGTTTCCCCATCTGTAAAATGAGAATAATAACAATCCCACCTTTATAGTGCTGTCGCGATGATTAAATGTGACAACAGATGCCATGGTCATCGATTCTGCAATGTTATATATTGGCTTTTTCCCTCTTGAAAGTATTTTTTGCTTGGATAATAGCCTAATGAAATATCGTACCTCAGAGTCCTGTGGCAGTTCCTGTTATTGTTTAGTTTACAACTGCATTTTACTGAAGTTATTTATTCATGAAAGTCAAGCACAAAGATGTTTTATCTGACAGGAAAGACAGAGGAAGTGAGAAATAAATCTTTGGCCTCAAAAGACAAACCTACAACATCATGATAAGACTTCCGTGTTTATACCTGGAACTATGCACTTCCTTACTCTGTCATCATTACTATCAAGAAAATTCACATCTAATGCTCTTTGGTGTTTATTTAACATGCATTTATTAGCTCTCTGTTCAGGTCAGGGTCTTTGCTAGAAGAAAAGAGGTAAGGAATGGGAGAGACAGACCAATCCCCAGCCTTCACAAAATAAAACAAGGGATAGGGCCATTGATCACATAATGATTATTATTTTACATGATAGGAAAAAAACATATTGTATTATATGCCAGACACAACAGGATCTAAATTCATGGAGGAAAGATAGACAACTTCCTGAGAGAACTCTACATTTAAGTCAGAACAGGAGGCATCCAACCAGGGTCCAAATTAAGAAATAAAGCAGCGACATATTGTGCAGAGATAGTTCTCTAACATTTTTCTCTCTTGTTCTTCTTACTCTGCAAGCATTTGCTTTCTCTGAGAGCAGTTGTGTCTACAGGGAAGCTAAGGCCCAGCTCCCAGCCCAGAAAGAATGTATAGTTAGGGCAGTGGTGAACCTCACAAGCTTGAAATCCAGCAGTCTTGGACTGAAATTCCAGCAACACATTCAATAACTGTGTGGCCTTGGGTAAGTCAGTTCATCTCATTCAACTTCTGTTTTCTTACTTGTAAACAAATGTAATGACATATTACACTTAAGGAGTTTTGCTGTGGGTTTAAATGACATAGCTGAAAACAACAACAATGTTTATTTTGCTCATGAATCTGCTATAAGGGCAGG
Organism: Plecturocebus donacophilus; assembly: GCA_004027715.1. Classification (NCBI taxonomy): domain Eukaryota; kingdom Metazoa; phylum Chordata; class Mammalia; order Primates; family Pitheciidae; genus Plecturocebus; species Plecturocebus donacophilus. The sequence continues at coordinate 38,383 of PVKP010019609.1, read as the reverse complement.
GCTCAGCAGGGATGGTTCAGCAGGGACAGCTTGTCTCTGCTCCATTCAGCATCTGTAGGGACAGCTCAAAGGCTGGGGGCTGGAGCCAGCCTTCTAAGTCCCTTATCAGTGGGGCTGTCAACTGGAGCACCTACGTGTGGCCTCTCTGCAGAGTCTGGGCTTCCCAGAAACATGGTGGCTAGATCTCAAGGGCATGTATCCTAAGAGATTCAGAGAGCCAGGTGGAAGCCCCATCACCTTTGCTAATCAAGGCTTTGAAGTCACTCGGCATCACTCTGCCACATTCTTTATGTCAAAGCAGTCACTGAGTCCTGCTCAGATTCAAGGAGAGGAAAAATAGACCTCTCCACTTGATGAAGGAGTAGCAAGGTTTTGGAGGAGCCGCGACTGTGACCTGTGTTGAAAAATACGATCTGTCATAGTGACCTATACTGATAGCCTGTTGATGCAACTTCCTTTCAATGTGAAGATTTATAATACTATGAAAAACAATCTACAAAAAGTAGAGAACAGGAATCTAGGTGGTGGGAACTGAAGAAAGAGAAGTAGAATCATTACTGCCATGTCCTCTTTCAGTTATTGCCAGCTTCTTTGTACTTGGCGGTTGTGTCATCCCTCAGATGGGAGCAACAGCAGTGCCCACCTTGTGGTGGTGGTGTGATAATTGAATAAGCTAACATATTAAAGTGCTTAAAGCTATGCCTGGCCCATGACGAGTGCTCTGAAAATGTGAATGGTTTCCCTTTATGCTTGTGGGCTCCTAACTTGTCCTGATATTGATGTGGCCCTGCTGCCAGTATATCATGAACAGAATCCCTCAGACACCTGGAAAACATCCTCCCTGATGCTCTGTCAGAGCAAAGTCCCTCCTACAGCCACATACCAAAATGGTAGCACACGATATTTATTCCCAATCACACTGATGAGCTTGGGGTTGCGCACACTGGGTCTCGCTGCTACGTACCACTTCATGCCAGCATCTCTTCTCCTCTCCCCCTGCAGTTCAGCACGACCTCGCCAGCGTTCTGAAGGGCTTGCACATTTTATCTTTTCTGGTAGAAGTTCAGAAGTCCAGATCTCTCATCTCCATCTACAACACACAAAATTGACCATTCAGGGTTTTGGATGTATTTTAAAAACACAATGAACAACCACACAGAGAACTTGCTTCCTAGCCTGGCTCTGGGAGGAGACATTGCTAAATGAGAACAGTGATGGCCTTTCCTTCCCATTCCTGGTCCTCCACCTCTGGACCAGGAAACTAAGGAGGGGATTTCTTTGCCAGCGTGCCCTCTAAATCCCTGTGCCAAAGCTCAGATTTTAAAAACTCTCAATGGTCTTTCATGAATGGGACCAATCAACAAGCATCCTATCTTCCGCACCAATTAAGTGACAATTCGTCTCTTTCCCTTATCCCTTGCATCACATCACTTCCTACAAAAAAGGTCCCAAAATCTTCCAGTCTAGGATCCTGGAGATTGGACTCATCTGAATAAGAAATTCCTATATTGCCAGGAGCAGTGGCTCACGTCTATAATCCCAGCACTTTGGAAGGTGGAGGTGGGTAGATCACTTGAGCTCAGGAGTTCAAGACCAGCCTAGGCAACATGGTGAAACTCCATCTCTACCAAAAATACCACAAACTAGCCAGGCATGGTGACACACACCTGTGGTCCCACTTACTCAAGAGGCTGAGGTGGGAAGATCACTTGAGCCCAGCAGATGGAACTTGCAGTCAGCAAAGATTACACCACTGCACTTCAGCCTGGGCAGTAGAGTGAGATGTCATCTCGAAAAAAAAAAAAAGAAATTCCTATATTATCTTCTATTTTATTTTTAACTGTTTGAATCGGTATCCTTTTTAAAATTACCTAAGTACATCCATGAATGCAGTCACCTTGCTTGCAAAATGCAAATATTAGGTCAAAGCTTAAGTTCCCTTTGACCATCACCAATAACTCCTATATCCTTGGCAGAAGTGGGCATTTTTATAATTTAAATTATATCTTTTCAGATTGCTTCTGTGTATTCCAATATCCAATTACACACATACACATACACACACATGTATGTGTATTTTTCTTTTCTAAATATATGTTTCTCATGTCCTCCATTCTCCTGCTTGCTCCAACCTCAGGATGCCCTATCGAACTCTTGACATTGGTAAAAGAAGGTTATCTCATTCTTTTTTCCCCATTGCTTTCCTAATACTTCCTAGTCCCAGCTCCTCTGTCAGGCTCTGTAACTCCTCTGACTTCCCTACCATCTCCTCCCCTGGAACTCTCACAGATAGATGTACACACATCCCTTCCTGCACACCTGGATTCATGGTTGCTTTCTGGCCTGGAATATCCTCCTTGTCCCTCTCCTCTTACTTGAGAAGATTCAGCTCTTTGGCCAGGATGGAACATATTTGGGCTTCTGTCCCAGATGAAAAGCTAAGGTAAATTGCTTACCCTGGATTCTTATATAAAAAATAGGGTAATTGTAATAGCATTTATTATACTTCAAAGCACTGCTCTAAAGATTAAGTGGAATAATTAATAGAATGCATTGGCCCGTTGCAGGTTATTTAGTAAATGCTCAACAAGGTTCACGGCTGCCACTGCCAGTGTAAGTGATGATCATTTTTCAGGAATCATTTAAATCCTACTTTCCTTCTTAATCCAGATTTTCCTCTGAATCCCTACTTCACACACAGATAGGACTACTCAAAATCATCCCAGTAAACATTAAGCTACATTTACATCACTTTACGATATCCTCTAATCTTTACTGATAGATAGGCCTGGGATTTAATTTACTGCCCCGCTGTATTTAGGGAGAGCTTCACAAATCACACATTGTAAAGGGGGCCAGTGAGTAAAGTGAGGTTATCCTTTCAAGGGACAAAAACGCTATGGCTTCTTCTGTTGCGTGATTTACATTATGGTATTAAGTACGTACGTACAAATAAAATAACTAGGGGTAAATTGCGTTTCGTTCTTGTTTTTACATAGTTATAAAACCATGCACAATTGTAAATTATATAAGAATAGGAATGTAAATGAATGCAATTAAAAGTAACTCAATGCAAGGGATAATGTTTTCCTGAAACTAAATCCCTTTCGCTACATAAATATGGTGGGCTGCATCTTCTAAGAAGGGAAGGGCTTACATGAGAGAACAAGTCAAAAATTACCCTTACAGCCAATTGCTGTGTGCAGAGGCTCACACTAGTGATAGGGATCTATAAACTGAGACCACCTGGGGGAACAGCAGGCTCCAGGGACCTGCGTCATGCTGGTGCTAGGACACTCACTCGCTGAGTCGAATGGCAAGTGGAACTGCTCACACAGTTCAAATTATTCCAGTCTCTTCCACTCTCTCTTTGAATTCTCCCACTACATTTCTCTATCTGAACTACTGTGCAGCTTTCACTCATTCACATCCATTACACTGCACCTGGCCTTGACTTGAGGGGAAAAAGATTGACTATGTACGAAGCCTCTTTTGCCCATCTTCATACCTTGCAACAATCTCAGTTTATGAAATGATTTGGCCCCAAGGCAAATCGAGTAAACTCAAACTCAGAGGCAGACATTGAAATTACTTGGCAGAATTTGGTCCCAAGGCTCAATGTTTTGGGGATTCTCCACCTTGGTTGTATACCTGTGAAGCTTTAAGCAAGTGTCAAGTCCAGAGTACATTCCAAATCAATTACAGCAGAGTCTCTCGGGGTGGGAACCCTATTTTTGAAGCTCTTTGGGTGATTCCAATGTGCACTGAAGGATGAGAATGGGGATCTATTGACTTGTAGCTTTCAAACACATTTGACTTCCATCCATGGTAATAAATATATTTCACATCATGATCCATACTCAAGCATACACGTACGAAACAGAAACAAATATTTTGTGGAACAATACTTACCTGTTACTACAAGCCATACACTCTAATATTTTCCATTTTCTTTGCTTTTATTTAAAACAATGCTGGATATACCCAACTTCAAACCTTAATGAACCACAATTCACTAGTGGGTCATGACCCCACAGCTTGAAAACCACTGCTCTAGTTAGCCCAGAATGTAATTTGATTACTTAGTAAATGTTATCCTTGATATAAATACATACTGGATTTCAGACATTCCAAATGAGGATATGTGAATTCCTGAGAATAAGTCCATACCTTTAGAGGCCCATTTTGAACATCTTTATTAGGGACCAAATCCTTCATTTTACAAAACAGAAAAGGTCAAACTCCTATATATATTCCTCCTGGATGTGTGCCTGTGTGTTACACTTTGCCCTATCCTACCTATCTTTCTTTTCTTTCCCCTTCCCCTTCCTCTTCCCTTCTTTTCTTTTCGAGAGAGTTTCATTCTGTCCCCCAGGCTGCAGTGCAATGGTGCAATCTCAGCTCTCTGCAAGATTACAGGCTGAGCCGCTGTGCCCAGCCCTTTATTTCATATCTGTATTTTCATGTGACATTTTGTCTATTTGAACCTTAAATGATGACGTCGTAAACCCTTAAACATAGAGCTCTTTAGAGCTTAGTGATGTTGCTTCGGTATGTGTTGTTTGGGGGTGCTGTTTTTTTTCCCCTTTGCCCATGAAGCATGGAGTAGGTATGTGCATCTTAACACTTGTTGACTCAGTTTTAGCATTCTAGGATATATTTGCAATTTGGATTTGACACAATGGCACTCTAAGGAGGCTGAAAAAAATGCACATTTGGCCTTGAAGAGAAGGGGATTTGCTGTCACTGGCAGGCTCTCAATAGGCTGTTTTCCAGCCTAGAACCCCTTCTAACATCAGACTCCATCATTTTAGATCTCTGACACCCTTACCTCATGGGCAAAATAGAGGGTAATAAAAAGTGGTTACAATATCCAGTTTTCATTAATATTGCTTAAGTAGCATCCACAAGTATTTAATACTAAGTTTTCTGAGGACCTGGAAAAAACAAACAAACAAAAAAAAACCTCACCAGGCAAAATGCTATTGGTTAACTTCCAAAGAGGGTTTTACTTTGAAAAGTAAAATAAAGAGCCAAACCCAAACAATCTAAAAAATAGACACTAAACTGACCTTGCACTGAATATGTGTGACATGTTACAATATCTTACAGAAACTAAGATATTACTACAGAAACTAAAACACTAGCCACTTACAAACGGTGCTTTTCCATAAGAAGAAATACATTCGTATATTAAAAAGAGAAACAGACCAACTGAGACTTTCCTGTGAGTCTGGGTTAAGCAGCTGGAACAATCTGGGATGCTGTTCTGATTCCCAGGCCAGTGTCGCCACGTGTGCACACATGGCATTTCCTCAGCAAAGCGCCTGTGCTTTAAACGGGTTATTGAGCTTTAACAGGATTGTGTTCCTAAGAGAAATGCAAATTCATTTCCAACCTACATTGGTTTCTCAACAAACCAGAATTTCTCTAAAGATGACTAAAGTGTTTCTACCTTTGAGAATTCTAAATTGTCTTAAATTTTAATTTATTTTTTCTATGGAGGAAAGCCAAATTTATGAAGGGGATTGTCTAAATCAGAATTACTCATGAAGATTGAGCATCTAGTAGGTGTGAGGCATTGTGAGAAATAATGAGTCACTGTTCTCATCGGGAACCCTGAAGTCCTTATGAAGAGATTTATAAATTATAACCTTCAAGGCAAAAATGGGCTGAAGAAAATGAAATACTAAGTTTAAATTTTCTCAATCTAGTAGTCGCTACTCTAGAAACTGAAGGAGTTGCTTATTTTTCCACATATTTTGATAGCATCATTTAGAAGGTTCGTATGCACATTATTCATTATTACCTAGTATCACTGAATTTCTTTTCTTTCTTTCTTTTTTTGAATTTTTATTGAGACAGGGTCTTACTCTGTTACCCAGGCTAGAGTGCAGTGGTGTGATCTCAGCTCATTGCAACTTCTGCCTCCCGGGTTCAAGCGATTCTCCTACCTTACCCTCCCTAGTAGCTGGGATTACAGGTGCCTGCCATCACACCTGGCTAATTTTTGTATTTTTAGTAGAGATGGGGTTTCGCTATGTTAGCCAGGCTGGGCTCGAACTCGTGACCTCAAGTGAGCCACCTGCCTTGGCCTCCCAAAGTGCTGGGATTACAGAAATGAGCCACTGTGCCCAGCCACTGAATCTTTTTGAGTATTTGCACATGCAGGCCACTTGCTGGGTACCGTTTTGAAATGCTGCTATTGGTAGAGTTCATCTCTCACTAAAGCCTTTCTTTCCTATTCTGTACATGTTGACTATAGATGCCTTATTCTTTGGATTCTTAATTGTGATTGTGGGTGTATTATTTTCCCTAATCTTCTCTTAAAGGAGGTAAAATTGGCTGAGTTCATTCTGCCTTAGTGTATTCAAACTTCACAGATCAAAGGATTCGGTGAGCAATTTGATTGATTTTCATTAGGTACTGAATCCTGCCCTTGTTATCTTCATGACTGGACCATATCTCCAGTGTTGGCTCAGGCTAAGAATTTACTCACCTAGCTATGAGCTTTGTCATCCCAATTCCCTGTACTTCCCTACCTAGCAATGCGCCAGTAGCCTCCATGGGGTCAATCTAGGCTTGTCCAATCTTTCCCACAGCTTTTCCTACAAAACTATGAATTCCCAACCTTAGAAAGTGTTAAAACATTGTTCTGTAATCCTAATAACCTGGAAAATTTGGAGTTACACAAAGTAACATAGGTTTCTTTTTGCACGATTTCTAGAGCATCTATGTAGTATAATCTAAAAGGGTCAAAGTATGTTCCAGCATCTCCCAAAACCCTTTGAACTTTCATCTGTGTAAACCTCTGGATTAGGCCAGCTCTGAAGACAGTGCCCTGGAGCACTTATTTTCTCCCTCCTTTTTCCTTTCCTTTTTTTTTTCTTTAAATTAATTGTATTAGAGAAAGGCATTGCCATCTCCCTCTCTGGGAGACAAGAGAGAGAGAAAGACTAACATTCAAGAAAAACCATGCTATTACCACAGGGAAGCCCCTCTGTGGCTGAGCCACCCAATACAGCAGCCACGGGCCCTGTGTGGCAATCAAGCACCTGAAATGTGGCAAGTCTGAATAGGGATGCTCTGTAAGTAGAAAATATGCTCCAGGTTTTGAAGACTTCATACAAAAAAATGTAAGATGCCTCAATAAGTTTTCACGTTGATCATATGTTGAAATATTGAATTAAATACAATATCTTATTAAAATTAATTTTATCTATTGCTTTTAACTTGTTTAAATATGACTACAAACAATTTTAAATTACATATGCAGCTCATGTTATATTTCTATTAGACAGTGCTGCCTGATTGAATAGTCCCCAAAGCCTTACTGGTCATCAATACCCCTTGGCGGTGCTGATGTATGTGCTGTATTCTGAACATACAAGCACACAAACACAGCGCTGTATGCTGAACAACACACACACACACACACACACACACACACACACACACACAGTGGCTGCTTATCCTAAAGTGCCTTGCCCTCTGCAACCATCTCCTGTTACCATCCTGCCAAACCTTTAAGATCCACCTCAAAACATAATAGGCAATTGCTGGTATGTTTTCAGGAGTGATTCCATGCCAGGCACTACGCTGAGCCCCGTCCTCCCTCAAATCACCCCGGCAGCCTATGAAGGGGTAGCAGGATATGTTCATTTTGTAGCTGGAAGAGGTAAGGTGACCTGCTTAACACTATGAGCTGGTCAGTGGCAAAGCTCAGAGTCTTCTTTGGTTTGTCAGTCACCAAAGCATCTTTGGTTTGCCATCACTGTCCCACCTTTAGCCCCTATGGTGGCTCTTTCCCCATGTCTGCTCTAAGTCCTCAATGGCAGGCACCCCTTGCTCCTGTGAGCTTCAATCCCCTCAGTTTCCAGATCTTAGTTCAAGTGTCTTTCTCACAACATCCATCACTCATTACGTCCTATTACCACTGCTTTCACATTGTGTCTCAGGCACATGATACCCTCTGACGATCCGTGTGGATTCTGCTGTTGTTTAAATGTTCATGAAAAATGACACTATGAGGCCTCAGTCAGTATTTGATTAAATAAAGCATGTTATATACTTGAATATCTTTCTTTTGCCATCTGTTAAAAATATATATTTTTGCTATTAAAATGGAAATTGAGTGAATTGATGAGGGTGACCATTAGAGATAGGTAGACCCTAAAAAGCCAAGACAAACTATGCTGGCTGGAAGTGTAGCTCCCCCTCTGGTAGAATTCGCCTCTGAAGACCTTCCCAGGCAGTTCCTCTGTCCACAAAGAAGAATTTCTTTCTTTCAGCTCATTCTGTCAACTTGACCTCGTCAACGGCCCTGGCCGTGTCCCTGGAAGGAGTCCCACTTGTCCCTTTCCCCCAACCACGGAAAACAACCTGGGAAAAAGCTGGATGGGGGAGGGAAGGAAAAAATGATGCCTGTTTCCTTTTCAACATTGTGAAAGGAATGAAGATAATAATTATGGGTGATTCCAAAACATGAACATTTTCGATAAGTTTAGATGACTTTATCCCTTACCTGTGGCCTGAAATGGACACAATACAGGCAAATAAAGCCTTGCTAGTTGCACTGATAAGACAACTCCATTGCTGATTTTCCATGAGAATCTGAGCAGTTCCTCAAAATGCCTCCTGTTAACAGTTCTAGGAATACTTATTTCAAAGAATAATTTATCTTTGGGAAAAGAAATGATATTTCCTATGAAAAATAAGGATTTATATTTGCTATATTTTTTATTCCCTTCCCACAGACTTTTGTGTGATGAAGAAAATTTAGATTAGTTTAAAATGAACTTCTTTGTTAACTTTCCTCAACTGACGATCTCTGTTTTTCTTGGCGAAGTCATGTTATTGTGATTTTATGGAGTTCTTCCCACTTGCACGTAATAACACCTGAGGCAGAGGGCACATCTCTCCTCTTTGATGGATCAAGTTTTCTTTCAAGGATCAAGCTAAGAATTTTGTTGACCTTAAACTTTCTAAGCCTTAGCACTGTAACTCCCAAATTATAGTCTTTGGTGCCTTCTTAAACAAGGAAGAGTAAATTAAATAAAATCCACAAAATTGTATTTTAGCCATTTTTCTCAAATAAATATGTTTACTTTTGTGGCAATATTTTCTTTAGAAATGGCCAGTACTTTTAGAAATACATATATATCTGTGATAATTTTCCAATCACTTCTAAAGAAATGGGGCAAGTAATTCATTTGTTGATTCCATTTCAAAGCCACTTGAGATTTTGTTCAAGGTCTAAGCTATACACTACAGGAACACACATGAAATCTTGTTTTGTTTTTTCCCTGAGATGGAGTCTTGCTCTGTTGCCCAGGTTGCAACAGGGGCACTATCTGGGCTCCCTACAACCTCCGCCTCCCGGGTTGAAGTGATTCTCTTGCCTCGGCCTCCAGAGTGGCTGGGATCACAGGTGCCTACTACCACGTCTGGCTAATTTTTGTATTTTTAGTAGAGATGGGGTTTCACCATGTTGGCCAGTCTGGTCTTGAATTCCCAACCTTGTGATCTGCCCACCTCGGCCTCCCAAAGTGCTGGGATGACAGGTGTGAGCCACCGCACCTGGCTGAAGTCCTGTTTTTCTATATGGACCATCTTAAAGTGATGCAGAAGACACGTGTAGTTTTGGCTGGGGAGTGTGGGAAAAGGCATTTTAGTTTAGACTGACCCAATTCGGTTAAAGCAGCTGTGCCAAGGTACAACCATTAGAATACTGGTTAGCCCTTGGGGCACTGAGGATTCACATGGAAAGGCAGGCCAGGTCACGGTCTGAACAAAGGGAAGGGTTTCCATTTTACAAGGCAAACCCATGGGAGTTAGCGACCGTCTCAGAGTAGGGGTGGAGTGCTAGAGGTGAAAGGACCCCTTAGGGCAGGTAAGAGAGACCTCAGCTAAGGAATATGGGCTTGAATTGAAAAAGAAGGTGACAGACATGGGGAAGAAGGGCCAGCTAAGGCCAAAGGACAAGGAAGTTGGGAGGGGGAACTGGCTTGGGCAAGCGGGTGATTATTCCATTTTTATTAATTTTTTTACAGATGGGGTCACTCTATGTTGCCCAGGGTGTCCCTGAACTCTTCCTGGACTCAAGTCATCCTCCTACCTCAGCCTCCGGAGTAGATGGAAATATAAGCACAAGCCACAGAGCCCAGCTTATCTTATATTTAGGTTAGTTGAGCCCAACTTGAAAAGTCCAACATTAGTTGAAAAATTAACAAGAATAAATCGATAATTCTGAACCTGGATAAAAAGTCCCCTTCCCTAAACCCACATGTACAAATACAGAATGAAGGCAGAGCAGAGTAATAGCTGCCCCCTAAATAATAAGGCTAGAGATCAAGTTATCTGAGTGGGAAGCAGGCAATCTGACTCGCTGGCCTTGTAAGACTGGTTTAGTTGCTGGTGTCAGTGGATGTGTGATTATTTCATTTGTGGAAAATTGAGTCTGAGGTTTCCAGGGAGATCCAGATTGAGAAATCCAATAGGCAGTAGAAGAATTACTAGAGAAAAATGAGTAACTCCATATTTAGAAAAGAACACATCTAGAACAAGGGAAATGATGGTCTACAGAGGCCAGATCACCTTCAAGCCTTCTGTTTAATTCTGGGTGCTACATTTAATAAATATGTGATAAAATTGGGGCTAGTCAAGAAATAGAAATAAAATATGGGAACGTGTTTAGGAAAAAAATGTTTAAAGGAGTCTTGGATGATTGACTTGAAGAAAAGCAAAAACAGGGAAGGCTCTGTCATGTGAGTGGAATTAGACTTGATTAGTGACACATAAGAGGAGAATCAAAGGACAGAAATTAGAGGAAGACAAATTGTAACTCAAGGTGAGAAATCTCTGGCTAGCACTTTGGGATTGGGTGATTTTCTCCTCATCAAAGATATTAAAGCACAGACTTAACGACAACCCCTGGGGATGACATAGAGGGGACTGAAGCACACAGCAGGGAACTAGACAACAACTGGATGTCCCTGAGAGTCCTATGACCTCATGGGAGGAGGCAGATTGGAACAACAGATATAAGATTAGGAGCCACCTACAGGGAGCAGGCAGCTAAAGCTACAGATAGGTAAGATGCTGAAGATACCAACTGTAGCGAAAGAAAATAAGTAAACTGCAGAAAGCATCTTGTACAAAATAAAAGAAAAGAAACTAGCTGAGATAGAGAAATCATAAAGGACTAGGAAGAAAATTAAGAGTGTCACATAACAAAAGACAAGGGAGAAGAAATTGTATTGAAGTATACATCCGTTGAGAGATAAATTTACTTGCCAATGGTCACACAGCCAGTAAGTGAGGGAGCCATGATTCAAACCATCTGACTCCATGACATTAATCACTACACATTCGACGTCAGGAATAAAATCTTGCGCTAGCCCCTTATTTGAGGTCATTTCTCTTTATTATGGCCTAGAATGTTAAATATGTTTGCTCACCATAGAATTAACTGGAGAGCTACCCAATGTTGGGCTTCATTAGAAATCCTTGAGACCAGCAACCATGTTCTTAGTCCCTATGTCCTTTTAGCTTTATCCCATCCAGAAACAAAATAAATAGCTCTAGTAACCTATGCTATCATTTACTTTTACCAAAAGCGATAGATATATAAAGCTTTGCAAGTCCAAAAAACAAAAAATCACTGGAAAATAACTCAATTCTTTTCCACTGGAAAGGTTAGCTTATAAGCTAAATCTAGAGAGAAATATAATTCCTCCCAAAAGAGACATGTTCTGTCCTATCAACTTCCTCTACAAAAATTATCCAAAACAAAACTATCACAAAAGGTGTTCGGCATAGTCACTACGCTTATCCTAGAAATGATGTATTCCTTCAGGCTTCATGCATCCTCATTATCTATTGCCGCATAACAAGTCACGGCAAGACTCAGGGGCTTAAAATAATCATCATTTTATTATTGCCGTGGTTTCTGAGGGTCTGGAATTCAGGAAGGGCTTGGCTGGGTAGTTCTGGCTTAGAGTGTCAAAAGTGGTTGCAGCCAGATGGTAACTGGAGCTGGAACAAAAGATAGAGTGTAGGGGTGGGGAGCAGGAAGGCATGGCTGGAACAGCTGGAGACTGGTAGGGCAGCTCTCTCTTTCTTCATGTAGTTTCAGGGCTTTGCCATGTGATCTGTTTGCATGGGCTAGTTTGGATTTCCTCATAACATGGTGGCTTCAGAACAGTCTAACTGCTTATATGGCAGCTCAGCACTCCAGCAAGAATGTACCAGGCAGCAAGGTGGAAATTGCATTATCTTTTTCTTCCCAAATTATCCTCAGAAGTAATGCAGTATTATTTCTGCTGCATTCTATTGACTACAAGTGAGACACAAACCCACCCAGACTCAAGGGGAAGGCATTCAACTTTACCTCTTGATAAGGAGGTGACTAGGAGAATGTGTGGGATGGGTAATGCTATGGTGGCTATGTTTAGAAAAATACAATCTGCCCCACAGCCTGAAGTCAGCAATGCACTACAAATGTTACATGGGGGGAAGCCATTGCCATTCTCATTTTTCACTTGTATAAACCAAGGCAAAACATTTCTAAGCTGCTTGTGGTCACACAGAGGCAGGGAAGAAACTATCACATGTGTTACTTTGACTTATATACAACTTTAATGAAGAATATAATGTATGAACATTCCTTTTCAATTATAAAATATAGCATCATTTATTGTAGCCGTTCATTACAATTTGGAAACATCTCTGAAAAGTTTATCTCCGAAAGTTTGACAAATTGCCAAGGAGAATGAAGCTCTCCTTGGAAAGTTTAATCCACTCAATCTGATTTTTCCCTGGGAAAGTATTTGGGTATTTCTTACAGTCTCATACAATAGAGAACTTGGCAAGTAAAAATGATGACCAACATTGGCCTTTCACAACGTTTCCTATTGAAATAGCCAGGAAGCTTATGGGTAAGAAATGCTTGCCTTAGGCTGAGGTTTAGAAAACAGGCCTGTGGATGGGAAAAGGTGCTAAGTTACTGATCCATCCACTCACTGAAAGGATGTCCCTCCTGGCAGCACAAGCATCTGCAAACTGAATTTCTCCATTTCTTTCCCAGAGTTCAGTCAACTCTCATTTCACATCTTCCTGGCTTTTGCTCATTTTAGTTCTGATTTTTTGATTAAAGGTTAGGTTTTTTAACATATGAAAATTCTTATGTTAGGACATTTAATTAGTGTTGGAACGCCATTACAAAACACACTTTTGCTCTGGGTGTGTGTGTGTGTAGAGGGGCGAGAACATTCACTAGCTGAAATGCTTAGATTCACAAACTCGTTTCTTCTGATTGCAGCTTGGCTTGCACGTTGTCTGCCGCTTTTTCTGCTCCTTTGGCATCTATTTTCGGGATCGTGGGTGAGAGTTCATGTAGACGGAGGACAGTGTGTGGGTGACGACCTAGGTTTCCTGATTCGGAGGCGCCCTCTACCGTTGACGGAGTGAAGTGCAATTTCTGTATTGGGCTTCCCCTGGAAGAGGGGGCGCATGCCTTGTGATGATGTGGTTTTCTTTGATCTCTGAAGGACCCTCAATTTTATGCTTTTTGCCTTCTTTCTGGATATCGCCAAATCTCCAAGGGACAGTGCCCTTCCTAGTTTCCCTCGTCTCTCCCAGTGACCTCGCCTTTCCTATGGCTGTAGCCTCCAGTCTCACGCTGTCTGGTCTTTCCGGGGCTGATGTGATCTGGGCTGCATCGCCCCAGGCTCTGCACACTCCTGCCCTTCTCCTCTTGCCCTCTGTGGTCTCCGCCCAACGCTCTAGACAGGGGCGCGCTCCAGAGCCTCCCTGGCTGGGCCCGGGTGCTTCTCTCACTGCTTACAGGAAATTTGAAGTCTGTAGAAGTTTGTCTCTGAGTAATCCTGAGGGCTTGTGTAAACAATGGTTTTATTTGCTCTATTTGTTGACTTGGGTAAATGTTTTTTAAGTTATGGGAAGAGACTTGGATGTAGGCAACCACAGTTATTCTACTGAAACTCAGAGTTCTCTACGCATTTAAATAATAATGTCATCTACTGTGCTAAAATATCCATTTACCCAAATCTATTTGGTTTGCACAATACAAGTGTTTCTTAGCTCAACAGTATATATAGCTTTTTAAACAAGGAACCCTTTTAATAACTAACATGCATTCACACACAGACACACACACACACACACACACACACACATTGTTTAAATTCCTTTCTGACCACTATAGCATACTCAAAGCTAAAATTCTTAAATATCATCAGCCATCACCAAAACAAGCAAACTTCCTACCTCAACTACATCCCAAAGGGCACAGCGCCCTTGATAGCATCTGCTGTCCTGAATGAGACCACAGGTTGCAGGAGTTACTGGCAAAACCACATCTGATTTTCAAGTTGCCTTGGGATAGCAGGTAATTTGCCAATTTCAAGCAGCACCCTTCCGTGCCGTACGCCAGCCCTCCTCAGACATGCTGTGTCCGCCGGCATCTCACTGGGCTAACCTGGCCTCCGCCCTGCAGTAGACACTGCAGGTGCCGCTTGCGTCCCCTCTTCCACTGCAGCCTGCTGGACTCCATACTGCCAGCATCCTTGCCTGAGGATTCCTCTGGCTCTTGGAATGAGCTTTTCCCAGGGAGAGGCCTGAAGTGCTGGGAATCAGTCCCTAGACCCCCACAGCCCTCAACCTGCGACTGATGACAGCCCAGCGGGAACACCTGCTCTGCCCCTCCCACACCTCCATCCCTGGCAGGACAGTCAGCTCCCAGGCAGGTGTCGGCTCTAGCTGTCCACAGGGAAATGATTGACAACACACTCCATACTGTTGCCTCCCCTGCCCCCCTCACCTCCCCACTCTGCTAGGGGTTTCCTGGGACCACCCTCCCAATCAACTACTTGTATTCTGATCAAATCCTTGTTCAGAGCCGGCTTCGAAAGGAAGACGGCTCCCCAGCTCAAGTCCTCACCTCCAGCCACCCAGAGCCTTGCCTGGACAGGAGTCACCCAGGTCAGAGACTGGAAGACAGTCCCAACTGAGTCCCCATCCAAACAGGTCAGGAATGAGAGGGGGCTCCAGATGTGACGCCCACAAACCTGGGGATCCAGGGAAGCTCATGAGAAGGCCTTGATGGGAAGGTGCAGAGAACCCTGGTGTGGCCACGGCCGAGACTCAAAGGGGCAGTGATGGGGAGGACATCTACAGTCCATGGCAAAGGCCTGTGCACATGGTAACTTCTCTGCCAATGTTTGTGGGATTCATGATAGTTTGAGAAAAACGAATGTAAACCCTGTTAAACATAGAAAGTTTTTCCAGTTACAACTCTAATATAACAAATATTTGTTGTGTTTTGATCTGATACAGCAACACCCGACCACCAGGATGAGCAAGAGTTGGGATTTATAGACTCCCTCCTATCGCCACTGTGGGGCACTCAAGAGAAACCACCACGGACCACGGGAAGCTGCTTCTTTGAATTCCTGGGTGGGGTCACATATTAAAAGGGCTGACATATGTGGAGAGATGGAAATGAGTTAAGCTTCATACACTCACTCTCCAAAACTGCTAGGCATCCTGGGCCCCTCCTGTCGGAGACCTGAGCTGGGCAGCCAGCATACAGGTAGGCAGGGGACCCAGTTAACGGTCAAACACCTGTTGAATGGCTGTGAAGTCAGTACATCTGTGTACCAGGTAGGAAATACCTTAATGATTAAGACAAGGGACAGATCAACCTGGGTGATGCTATGGAAGAGGCTAGACTGGCACATGAAGCTGATGAGTTTGGTTCATATCAGTAGGAGCAAGGGAGGCATTTAGAACACAGGAGAAGGTGAACGTTCACAGGCAGAAGCAGGCTTTCTTTAATTCTTGGAGACATCGGTTAATTAAACCAGCAGTTATTTTTAAACTTTGTTATTCAATAATGACATTTTCATAGTTATTTTTTTGTTTTGAGGCAGAGTCTCACTGTGTTGCCCAGGCTGAAGTCCACCTCAACTCCCTGCAAGCTCTGCCTCCCAGATTCAGGTGATTCTTGTGCCTCAGTCACCCGAGTAGCTGGGACTACAGATGTCATCACTACGCCTGGATAATTTTGGTATTTTTAGTAGAAGTGGAGTTTCACCATGTTGGCCGTGCTGATTGCAAACTTCTGGCCTCATGTGATCCACCTGCTTCAGCCTCCCAAAGTGCTGAGATTACAGACGTGAGCCACCATGGCTGGCTAACATTTTAAAATACCTCTCTCACGCTGACGTCGGGTTAGGTGCTAGGCATATGGTAAGGAACATATAGGCTTGATCTGGACCTTTCTTTCAAGAGTTTTAGTGGGAAAGACAAACCAATTTAGTGTGACTCAATCCACTGAATATTTCATGAATAATTCTCCTTTAATTCTCCATTCAACTTTGTCTGATATGGGCCTGCAAATCCTGCTCATGTGTAAGCAGATAAAGAAGCGTTAATCATCTGGACATGAACACCTCAAACAATTAAACAGATTTTTAAATTAGGGCTTAACTTAAAATGTAAAGCCAAATTACACTACCTTAGTAACCTATCATGGGAAATGGAGCTGTTCTTTGATGATGCATGGTCACCAATAACCTTCAGTACGTATGTTTTAGGTTTTGTATCCCTAGCCGTAGGAGGCACAAGAATTGCAAGCGCAGAGTTAATGAAGATTGGCCACAGATGAATACCTGGAAATACTTTTCTTGAAAAAAACAGTGTATCATCTTCCTTTACAGCTCTTTGCCTCACTCATAAAAAGCTTGGTAAATAGGACTTGCACTGTGGCTCGTGCCTGTAATCTCAGCACTTTGGGAGGCCAACATGAGTAGATCACTTGAGGTCAGGAGTTCGAGACCAGCCTGGTCAACATGATGAAACCCCGTCTCTACTAAAAATACAAAAATTAGCCAGCTGTGGTGGCGGGTGCCTATAATTCCAGCTACTCCAGAGGTTGAGGCAGGAGAATCACTCAAAACCAGGAGGTGGAGGTTGCAGTGAGCGGAGCGATCATGCCACTTGGTAAAAGGTATGCAGATGTCAGATTTCCTGGATGATGCAACATTGCTGCTTTTCTAAACAGATCTCCAAAGCCAGGACACAAGGAGTTTTCCTAACTTCCAGGAAGTCACCTGTTGCAAAGTCATTACTGATGTTCTCTTTCTGAACAATAATAAGCGATTTCTACACAGCATGCAGCCACTGCCACACACTGAGCATCTGTCCACATGCCTTCTACGTCTCAGCCATTCTTGCATTGGAGAGGGTCTATGTGACTGGGTTTGGGCCAGTAAAATACGGGTGGAAGTGATATATGCCAGCCTCTGACATGGCATTTAAAGTGATGCCACGTGTCTCTAGCCTTCTGTCCTTTCCTGAGATAGCCTTATAAACTCTATGTTCTAGATGACATGATACAAGATGAAAACAGCATGGATTCCTGCATTATCACCTGGAGAAGAGCCACTCAACCCAGATCATGTAGTGGACGTGGGTTGAGAGGCTCTTGTTTACAAGCCCCTGAAAGTCTGGGATTTGTTAGCCTGTCCTAACAAGTGCAACCATCTGGCCAGTGTGCAAGCACCCTTTCATCTGTCCATTACTAGAAGAACTAAAATAAAATGAACTTCCTTCTTATTCTTCAAGAGTTCTATTATTGACTTTGTCACATGGAAAGACACAAGCACAAATGTTGAGTGCACACCCCATGCCAATTACATGTGAGTATCATATGGCACAGCTCCTTTAGTCTTCTCCTTTGAACTGGGTGCTGTTCTTATTTTCATTTCACATATGAAGAAACTGAGGCTCAGAGAGGTTAATTAGTTTGCCCAGAGATCCACAACTTGTAAGTGGAGTCACAAGGGTTGCAACAGAGGCCATCTAGCTCCAGAACATGTGTTTTTACTCACCACACTGTCCCACCTCTCCATCTGGCCTTTCATTTCGGCACCAGTCCTATTCTTGAGCACTGACCATTTCCACTAACACAGTGTTGGCTGCCGGGTGGACTCATGGTGAGGCCCTTGATTCCCGCTTGGCTCACTTTACGTTAACAGAAGCTCATGATACCCAGATCTCGGTGGGTAGCAGGGCATTTGACATCTGAACAGAGAATGGGACACCCTGGTCCCTTGTGATTGTATTTTTTTTTAGACGGAGTCTTGCTCTTGTTACCCCAGGCTGGAGTGCAATGGCGTGATCTCGGTTCACTGCAACCTCCGCCTCCTGGGTTCAAGCAATTCTCCTGCCTCAGCCTCCCGAGTAGCTGGAACTACAGGCGTGTGCCACCATGCCCAGCTAATTTTTGCATTTTTAGTAGAGACAGGATTTCACCATGTTGACCAGGATGGTCTCGATCTCTTGACCTCGTGATCCACCCGCCTCGGCCTCCCAAAGTGCTGGGATTATAGGCCTGAGCCACCGCACCCGGCCTGATTATATTTTTAAAGAGGCACTGCTTCTTGAAAACACATCAATTCATGACCACTATTGGAAGCTGTCTTCACAAACAACCCTGGGTCATAATTATTTCCCTGCTATTTTAATGCTTTACTTTTAACTGAAATCTAGGCATATGCAACCTTAAAATTACATAGCTGCCTTCATGGTAAGTGAAATTTCTCAAGGAATATCTTCCACATTAACAATTCATGCTCTGAATCACATTACACTCTGGCCCAAGAACTGAGTCAATGAGGCCTTGGTGTTTTGTATTTTTGTTTCCATGTTTTTCTGAATGGTTCACATTATATACAATGAGTAGATACTGTCTTTATAATCAGAAATAAAAGGTATTATCTGTTAATGAGGTGCTAGCAGAAAGGAAATGATTCAGCTATTACAGAAGCCATAACATCACTTCTTTAGGGCAAACACTCCGACCTCCAGAAATAGGCTGGTTTCACTACGCTTAAGCAAACCAAAGATTTCATGCATTCTTACCCTGGAGGCACAAAACATGCTGTTACCAATAAAAACCACATCTAACTCTCTGTAAACAATAAAGGGCATACTTTTGAAAGCCATGGCACAACTAGATGGTCTAACCACTGAAAGTCTTATTTTAGAAAATCTCAAAGTGTTCAAGCAATAAAAATATTAATACATGTTTTTCCAGTGCTTGGGTCTGCTGACACTTATCTAAGGCTGTCTGCTCGCTACAATTTGACAAGCACGCCCAGGAAGGATCAGTTTTTCATCCTGGGAGCCAACATGGATCCTGGAATTTGGACACATTTCTTATTCAAATCCCAGCTTCCACATTCTCTCTTCCTGGGATCCTGAGCAAGTTAGTTATATCCTGCTGAGGTGCAGTTCTAGTGACCCGCGCCCTGAGGACCCTCCTGTAAGAATGAGCTGGGATGATTTCTGCCACATCCAGCCCAGGGCCTGGCCCAGAGAAGAGCACTGAGCTCAGCACCTGCTGCATGGTAAAAGTCAATACATATGAATGATACTATTAATAATTAGGAGGATTATTTTTTATCTGTGCTTTGGATGCCTGCTATCAATTGGACACACAGGATGCAGCATTTGCTATGTAAAACTGGCTGGAGTTAGGCGAGAATTGAGCCAGAAATCAAACACCCTCCAATCCTCTCACTGGGACACCTTTCTGAGCTGGACCTAGAATTGCAAAGAATATGGGTCAGTCTCCTTTTTACAGCTTTGTGATGATTTAAGAGGATGAATCCTCCAGTCACTACCATTATTGCTCTCACTGGATCACTCACATGGCCTTAGTTTCTCTTTAAGTTACTTACAATTTCCTTACAGTTATTTCTGCCTTTTGACTTAGGGGTGTTCTCAGTTCAAACTCTACTCTGTATCATGACCCAGATGCTCCGATGCTGGTTTTTGGCTGTGAGGGAATGGAGAAGGGGAGCCCCAGGTGTTGTAGCATTTGGGAGGCCAGGAATACAGTCCCACATGCTAGCAAGGCAACTCAGGTGGCGTCTCTGGGACTCAGTTCCTTCTTTGTATCCCACAGGGACCTCTGAGTTCCCAGAAGTTCCCTAACTTCGGAATAGACGTCCTTCCTCCAAATGCCCCCAGCCCACTGTCCCGTTGCTTGGTGTGGCTCAGTTCCCGGCCCCAAAGAAGCTCAGGGTTTTCCCTGCCCAACATCTGCTCCAAGCTCAGAATCAGCCCATGTTTGGGACCTGTCATGGAAAGTCTATGCTGGTCTTTGCAGTCAGCACTTCTGGTTTCAAATCCTGGCTCTTGCACTACTTATTAGGTTTGTGACTTGGGACCAGTTCATTTAACTTCTCAGAGCCTTTGCTTATCCGTCTGTAAAGTGGGGATCAAGGCACATACCCCACACAATTATGTGAAGACCCTAAATAAAGTAAGTAAAGTTCCCACCACAGTGCCTCACACACAGCTAACGGTCCCAGAATAATACATGCTCTAAGTATAAGGACTTGGGCACATAATTTGTCATTTCTAGTATTTAGAGTTTCCTTCTATAAAATTGGATGATATGATTCAGTGATTTTTAGGGTCTTTTGTTATCTAAAATTCTGAGTCTTTGTAAATGCGGATGCAACTGGAATTTGCCATCTCATCTGAACCCTTAACACTCTATTTCTTCTGCAGCACCTGGCAGGGAGCCCTATGCTTGTAGTCAATTTACAAACGCCCGGGGCAATGCCCTCTGCATTTCTAAAGTTACCTCTTCTGTATCGGGGACTTGATTTTTCCTTCCCAAACAAATGAAAATGTATCCAGGTGAACTCCAAACAAAGGCATTCTTTTTTCCTCCATTAAAAATACAGCTTCTGTAGCACTGTTTGCCTTTTTTGGAGTTTCCTTCAATTTGGAACCCAGTAGTAAGACTGCGTGCGGATTGTAGCGTGTGCTGATTGTACCCACACATTCAAAGCATCCCAAAACTCAATTACATTTTAGTTGCTTCTAAAAAAGTGGCATTTGACTTTTAAAAACGGTGAAATTAAAAGAACAGGCAGGGCACAACACAAGCCTTTGCCCCACGCCAGCGTTTTGAGTGTTTATTCACGCATTTCACAATTTGTCTGGAACGAAAATTAACCAGAGAAATTAAAAATTCCATGTGAATAGAAAATCCCCTGTTTATTATAAGGAAGATCTCTTCTCAGCCAGAAATGAATACAAACTTTGGGTAACACCCCCCATGGGCACCGCGGAAGGAGAACCATCCAGACCCCAGGCACAATGAGTGCCTGAAGAATATCTTAGTTTATAGCGTTATTGCTCAGCTGTTTCCTTTGTATAATCCTGCATATATAATCATATATTAGTTTACAGAATTAGTGCTTGAAGTATAACTTACTGCTTACCTATACCCAGTTTATATAATCATACTTAATACTTAGATCTACTTAGTTCCATATAATCTTTCTATATAATCATATAGGTATTATAGTCAGAGCTGTACTGACACATTTAGTGCTGATTTATATAATCCTTCTATATAACCATATAGTAGTTTGTAGTAGGAGGAATGCCTAGAGCAGTCACAGAATAGAAGCAATACATGGGAAAACAGCCAGACCAGGACAAGAACCAAAGACCCAGGCGGTGGCGTCCTGCCTGAAGGGGCATACGCTGTATGACAGGCTTGGAGCAAGAGCCTCTCCTCCTGATAAAGGAGTTGTAGTGCCTTGCATCCAGTTCCTGTGGAAAGTAGGCCTCAGGCCTGAGATTCTGGAAATATCTGAGGGAGAAGAAGCCCTCTGGTGTGAGCAGTCACGGCGGCTGTATACCCTGTCATTCTTTCCTCGCTTCTGTGCTAGCTCAAAACATCCTCCCATAAATATCTTAAGAGAAGAGCGTAAGTCTGTCAGCTCACACTGCATTGGCTTACAGTATCCTTCTATTAGAAATCCTTTGAAGTCTCCAGCCCCCTGATAAGAAGTGTTGTGCACAACACCTGTTGCACACAGCCCACCTCCTTGCCTCGGTGACCTAATGGGGGAGGACCCCTTTTCTGCACATGACCCTCTATTACTGCACACGGCATGGCCCCCTGCTGCGCATGGCCCGCCTCTCTGCCCAGGTGACATAATGGGGTGGCCCCCTCGCTTGTGACTCAGGTCATTATTTATGCCCTATTACTAAGCCTATAGATGATGACCTCACTCACGACCCTGCCCCCTGCGTGTACCTAATACAGATACTCTTGGGCATTTGGGGGCCCACGGATCTCCGCTCACAGGTGGTGTAGCCACCCCAAGTCCAGATGCTCTTCACCAGTTCTTCAGTGTCCTGTCTCTTTACTTCTCAGATCCTGCACCTCAACACAGCATGAGGGACACCCCACGACCCTGTGGGGCCTCCACAGCCCTACACAAACTAACATAAGAAAAATCATGGTGAATGCCTCTGCTCTTCAGAAAGAGAGCCCCCGTTTACTTGAAGAATTAGTTTGAAATGCCATTTCCTGGAACCATGAGGCGAGGCAGAGGTCAGGTCTAATCAACAACTATAAAAGCCTATTAAATCCCATGGGTGCAGTTTTATAGTAACTGGAGTGTGGAATTTTAATCTCCTGGCATGGAGGGGAAATGTGGAAGAATGCAGAGCTGAAGTTCTGAAACAGCATGTTTCTTTGTAAGAGACATTGCGGCTACCCCACTCCAGGCTTCTCAATAGGTGGGACCCTGCTCTGAAGGCCCCAGTGGGGCAGATGAGGCCTGGTGGGGTGAAGAGGGAAAGAGATTCAGGGACTTGGAGCCTCTCCCCCTGAGGTTTCTAGGGTTCTACTTATGTCCCTCCCTGTGTTCATTGGCCTGGAGCACACAGTTCTTCTAAACCTCCTACATTTAAAAAGACCAGCGCTCTACCGTTAATGATGCAGGAAGAAGCCAGGATAAAACAATTCCCTTCTGGATGGACCCATCCCCGAACACTCCACCTTCCTCCCTCATTCCTTTTCCTAGTTGATCTGTCAATGAAAAGCATCAAACTCTGTAAAATATTTGAAGAGACTTATTCTGAGCCAAATATGAGTGACCAATGGCTTGAGATAGAGCCCAAGGAGATCCTGAGAACATGTGCCCAAGGTGGTCAGGCTACAGTTTGCTTCTACATATTCTAGGGGGACATAAGACATCAATAGATGGAAGACATAATCAACACACGTAAGATGTACATTGGTTTCAGCTGGTAGGTGGGAAAATTGTAAGCGAGAGGGCATCCAGGACATGGGCAGATTCGAAGATTTTCTTTTTCTTTATTTTTTTGAGAAAGGGTCTCGCTCTGTCGCCCAGGCTGGAGTGCAGTGGGGTGATCTTGGTTCACTGCAGCCTCCGCCTCCCAGGTCCCAGCAGTTCTCTTACCTCAGCCTCCCAAGCAGCTGGGACTAAAGGCACTCGCCACCATGCCAGGCTAATTTTTGCATTTTAGTAGACATGGGGTTTCACCATGTTGGCCAGAACAGTCTTGAACGCCTCACCTCGGGCGATTCACCTGCCTCAGCCTCCCAAAGTGCTGGGATTACATGTATGAGCTATGGGCACCCGGCTGGATTCAAAGATTTCCTGATTGGCAATTGGTTGCCAGAGTTATTATCTAAACACCTGGAATCAATAAAGGGTTGTGGAGAGTAAAGTCGTGTCATGCAAGGAAAGCCTCCAGGTAGCAAGCTTCAGAGGGAAAAGATTGTAAATGTTTCTCATCAGACTTAAAGAATCTGTCCTAAAAAAAAAAAAAAAAAAAAAAAAAAAAAGAGTCTGTCCTATCAGTCTTAAGGTCTTCAGGTTTCTGTGTTGATGCTAATGTTGGTCAGCTGTGCCTGAATTCCAAAAGGAAGGAGGATATAATGAGGCATGTCCGACTCCCACTTCCCATCATGGCCTGAAGTGGTTTTTCTGGTTAATTTTAGAATGCCATTGGCCAAGGGGAGGGATCCATCAGTTGGTTAGGGGGGCTTAGACTTTTATTTTTGGTTTACATACCAAAGAAATGAAAAGAAGTTAATGGTTGTCTTTAACTTCTTTAAAAGTTTATTAATATAGGGCACATGAAAGATTGAGGCCAGAGAATGCCTGGGTAAGTCTTCAGTAAGCTATAAATATCACAAAAATATTTGTCAGTATTAGTATTTCTATTTCAGAAGGAAACCGTGAAGCCAGATTGCCTGAGTATTTTTCTGCAGTTTCAGCTGGAGCGAAGCTGGAGGCTGTTGACAGCCTGTGGAGACTGCAGTGAGACCCACACCCAGCTAAGCAGTGGAGGGCCCCAGGGCAGACCTTCTCCTTAGGCTGCTGGCGAAGCAGTAAAGCTTGGCATTTAGGAGCCTGGGCCTTGTCAATGGACACAGCTCGGTCCAAGACCCATTCTACCACGGATTAACATGACCTTGAGCAAGTGCTTGTCTCCTCTAAGCCTCCGTTTTCCCAGTGTAAAATGGAGAGGAATACTCATTTTCAAGACCAGTGTAAGTATACAATAAATAGCACATGGACTGTGGCAAGCATACAGGTGACACACACGTACTGAATAAATCTTAGCTTTCATGATGCTCATTAGTGATCTCACGTCTCAGCAGTCTATCTACAGTCTCTTGGTGAAATCAGGTGGTGTCCTCAGCCCCAGATTAGAAGGGCAGGCATACCTCCACCAGTCAGAAATCCTCTGCAGTGGAGAGAGCCAGATGCTAACATCCTAAATACCGACTTTACAATGGGGTCTCCATTTGCAGGGAAGATATGCAATTTAGCGAAATGAACCAGCAGCCAACCCCTGCACTGCTACATTTTCAGACTTTGGGCGCCATAGGTAGCAACATAAAATGTTGCACTTATTGCCATGCTGTTACACGAGTTGACCCTAGGACAACATCTCCATATCCTTTTCTGAGACAATTTTATCCTCCTTAGGCTCTCTATATACTGAAAACTACTGACAATACAGTTTGTAGCCCAAAGCTCTCTCTCAAGCTCCAGACCCCCAGATCCTTAACACCTCCTTGGGTTTTCACAGACTCATCAAACTTAACACATACAAAGTGGAACTCTTTACTGCTTTGCCTTCTTTTCCTCCCAGATGGATCATCTCCTTAAATAATGCCTCCGTGAATGCGGGTGACCAGTAACGGGTCATCCTCGACTCCTCTGCGCGCCTCACATCTAACTCATCTCAACTTTGCTGGTTCATTCTCCAAACTTTGCCTCTAATTCTCTCCTGCAGCCCAGGACCACTCTCTGAATGATCACAGTCTTCCATCTGATCTCACTGAGGCCACTCTTGCTCCACTGAAATGCTGTCAGTGATCAGCAGTCAGGGTGAACTTTGTAACACCAAATCCTATGACATCATCCTATTCACAAGAGAGAACAATGGATTGGAATGGGACAATGGCCATGGAGATTCGGGGAAGTACAAGAGCGGGTACCCTGCCTGTTCCGCACCTGACAATGTAATTGGTACCCAGTACTGATCTCATGAGCAAATGCATGGATCTCACTCCCTTGTGTCCCTTTTCTAGAATATGAATAATTTTTTCAAGGAATGCTCAATTCCTTCACATGCCGCAGTGGCAGAAGACAAGGGAGGCTCTTGGCTTTTTCTGACTAAAGATTCCTCTTGGAATTCCTTTCTGTAATCTCTGGCTCTTGATCTTTTCCCCACTTCTCCAGTTGCGAAAATATTGCTTTTATCATATGCTACTGTAAGAAAAATACAATGTGCCCAGTCCACATTCTTATCTGACTTCCTTTGGAGACATAAATCAGAGTTGGGTTGTGCTGAGTTCTGTATGCAACTGCTCGGGGTAACAGGGGAGATACATTCTATGTATGTCATTTTAGATGCATTATGTAAGTTGAGTTCTGAAACCTGAGCTCTATCTTTAAAGATTTTCTGTGAGAAAAAAGAAAGGAGCCTATATACGGCTCCACCCCTGCCTATAGTAGCTGCTTGATAGCCCGTAAATACAGTTGTCCATGGGACAGAATCTCAGGGTGAGAACGCAGGAAGCTCCAAGGTCATGGGAACGGGTGCTGGTCGGGGGCAAATCAAGGGCACAATGGCGAATTGTATATGAAGCTAAACTTACTCCTTTTATCTTTATTATTATCTACATAATATAGCTATTTATGTGTATAAAATATGTATATAATATAGCTATTTATGTGTATAAAAATATGTATATAATAAAGATATTTATGTGTATAAAAATATGTATATAAAAATATAATTATTTTTATTTTCACGATCCATGATGTGATTTTAATAGTGATCGTAACCAGAATCACTGTATTATGAGGCATTTTGAAATTGTACTGCGCATCTCCCAAACACATGTGGCCTCTCATGTACCTCAGCCAGCAGGAAGGAGAAGCTGCAGTTCATTAAGCATCAGCACCTCCAAAGAGATGTACCTGACACCCAGCAGGACCATCGAGAGATTACAGAAACCAGCCAGGGTGGTCTAATAGACAGCACGCCACCAAATCAAAGCTCAGGAACCACCCACCTCGCTTGGCCCTTTCTTTAAGCCTTCAGCTCCCATTCTCTGCTTTCACCCCACTCAGAAGGTGCTAAGGCCTCCCCAACAACAGCAGAACAAGGCAGGATGGAGGCAACTCACACCAGGCACTTTGACCTGGAATAACTATTTACTGCTGAGAATCCGGACTCTATTTTCTGATTGTGTGCACTGGTCTCACTTCCTGGATATTTGATCAGTTTCTAATTTTACACCTAGTTATGGGTTGAATTGTGTCCCCACAAAGGTGTTGGAGTTCTCACCTCCAGTACTATAGGATGTTCCCTTATTTGGAAATAGTGTCTATGCAGATTTAACTAAGTAAGATGAGGTCACCAGATGAGCCCCGATCCGATAGGAAAGGGGAAACCTGGAGGATGATGTGAGGGCACTAAGAGAGAATGTCGAGTGAATATGGAGGACGGCAGGGATGCATGTACAAGCTAAGGAATTCTTGAGGCTTCCAGAAGCCGGGAGAGAGGCCTGGAACAGCTCTTTCCCTAGCACCGTCAGAGGGAGCACTGCCCTACCGACACTTTGATTTGTGACTTCTGACCTCCAAAACTGCAAGACACTAAATTTCTGTTTCGAGCCACCCGGTTTGTGGTATTTTGTTACAGCAACTCTAGAAAATTAATGCAAGCCTGTATTTCTACACAGAGACATTCTGAGGTTATTACAGAGTCATTGCTAAAAGTGTAGGTCCTGGTGTTTGATAGACCAGGAATGAATTGTGGCTCCTCCACTTTCAAGCTTTGTGACGACAGATAAATCACTCCATCTCTCTGTGCCTCAATTTCTGTAATTTGGAAAAAAACAAAACATAAAATGACTGCTTACATAGGACGGGGATGGTGCATGAACTGATCATCTCACAGGCTGCTCAGGGTTCTGAGATGAGGCCAGCCCCTGCGAAGTCCTGAACAGGGGCTGGCTCAGGCGGTGTCGGCACCCTTAGCTACTGGGATTACTCCTTGGGATCTTGGAGAGCTTGTCAGTGGGAGCGTGTGTCTCTTGAAACATGAAACCTGAGATCAGCATGGCTCCAGGGCTGGCCTCATGGCACCCAAACTGTTCAGTCACACAGGGCCCTGCATTCAGAAGGGCCCCAGCCTTGGTTTAATGTCAGATGCTTTTGGAAAATCGCATCATATGGGGATCAAAGACTGACCCCTGGATTTGAAAATGGCGGGGGTCATCGGGGACTTGGACAAAATCAGTTCAAGGGGCAGCATCCTGGCTAGAATGTACAGTGGAAGAGGCAGAGGAAGGGACTTGGGGACAGTGAGCACCGACGTGCTTGTGAGAAAGAGGTGGGAGCTAGGAGTAAATCTGGAGTCAAGAGAAGGTTCTCTCAAGATGGGCCATGCTGCAGCATGCGTGCACCTGGATGGAAATCACCAGGAGATGGAGTGAGACACTGCTGTCCCAGCAAAGAGCAGGACAGTTGCTGCAGTAATGCCCCTGAGCACCTGAGAGAAGCCTGGGTGGTCTGCATACTGGAGAGCGCGCATCTGTTCTGGCCACGGAAGCAGGCGGGAGCTGGAGCCTGTGGCTGGCATGCAGGTGGCTTGGTAGTATTTGGGAGTCATGGGAGTTCTGCGGATTAGTTCTATTTTCTGTGCAACAGAGCAAGGTTCTGTCTCAAAACAACGAGAAAGTGAGGAGGGCGGAAGGAGGTAGGAGGCTTGAGAAGGGAGGGGTCAGAGTGGGGATCATCCAGGGCATGTTATTTTCAAAGCCCATTAGTGGGTTGTGAAAGCAATTTAGAAAAGCTGCTGTCAGAGCATTTTAATGAAATGAAAGAGGATAGGATTAGAGAGAAGAAAAAAGGAAATACCAAAGTAGTAAGTGTTAGTTCCCCAAACTTTCCTTCACTCCTACACATACAAAAATGTAATTTTAAAAACAAGTTTGTCAAAGATGGATCTGAAGAGGCGTGTGGATGGACTAAGAAAAGGGAGCTGGACCCCTCGAGACTGGCAACTGTGAATCCCTTAAGGAGGCTGTGGTCTTCATCTCCGTCTGCCTGGCACAGGCACAGCCCAGGGAAAGTGTGCTTCAGCAGGGGGTGGGGACTCCGGGGAGTGCCTGAGAGCGACCAGGCAAGAGAATTGAGGAATACACAAAGGAGGTGTTATGTGAGATTACGAAACATGTATCTTGTCTTTAACCCTGTTTCCTGGCATACAACTCCAAAAATCCTTAGAATCTCCAAAGTGATGTGTCTGCATGCTAATGAGCTGATTGATGGCTGACAGTCCCTGGTCACAGGAAAGACCAAGGCAGGATTAGAGGACTGGGACTTTCAGCCACTGTCTCATCTCCAGGGACAGGAGAGGGGCTGAAGATTAAGTTATCACCAGTGGCCAGCGGTTTGACGAAGCATTGTGATGCTTGGTTATGAAGCTTCCACAAACACCCCAAAGGCCTACATTCAGAAAGCTTCTTGGAAGCTGGGGGTTCCTGGAATGTGGCGTGCCCAGGGTGGGCATGAAGCTCTGTGTCACTTCCCATACCTCGCCCCATGCTTCCCTTCATCTGTATGCCTTGCAATATCCTTTACAACAATCCAGTAAATATTTGTGTTTTCCTGAGCTCTGTGAGCTACACTAGCAAATCAATCAAACTCGAAGAAGGGGCTGTGGGAACCCCAGATTGACGCCAGTCGGTCAGCAGATCCAGAGGCTGGGACCTTCAGCCCTTGTGGGAAGGTGGGGTGCCAGTTTTGTGAGACCGAGCCCTCACCCTGTGGGAATGGAGCTGGAGGACGCCCAGCTGGTGTCCACTGCTTGGTGTGGGGAGGAAACCCCGGCACATTTAGTCACAGAAGCCTTCTGTATTGACGATTGTTGTGAGAGCACAGGAAAAACACGTTTTTGTTTTGTTTTGTTTTTCACGTTCAGGTTATAGTGAAAACGTGGAATTCTTGCTGGGAAGGAGGGAGCAGGAGGTGCAGGAGGGACAGAGGCTGGAGCAGAGCATGG
Organism: Plecturocebus donacophilus; assembly: GCA_004027715.1. Taxonomy (NCBI): domain Eukaryota; kingdom Metazoa; phylum Chordata; class Mammalia; order Primates; family Pitheciidae; genus Plecturocebus; species Plecturocebus donacophilus. The sequence continues at coordinate 8,917 of PVKP010019609.1, read as the reverse complement.
TGGTGTCTGAGCAGAAGCAGCTCCCTCTGCAGGGAAAACAAGATTTCACATTTCCTCCTCCAGAACGGCAGGGGAACTGTGTCCCCTTAGAAACGCTCTTTTGCAGGGAGGTTCTGTTAAATGGCTCATCGGGAAACGCTTTAAGGGTCACAGGGCTTTCTCCTCTCCTCTGTGCTGGGCTTTCCACGTGGCACGTAAACAATTTTGAAGTCAAACGGTATCATAGCTGGGTCAGTTTCTCCAGCACTCACCCAACGTTGTTTTCCTCAAAGGCAGTTTGTTAAATTAAATAACCCTTAATCATATCGTTCCTGCAGCTCAAACTTCAATAGCTATATTGCTATATTTATTGCTTTTTATCTCTGCTTCTAGAATGATATTTTGTAAAAGCATCATAATCCTTGTGAAATATGAAGTCTTGGTTCTTACGCCAAGCTCTTTTTGTCTCTCTAAAAAACTTGGGCAGAGCTTTCCCTGGAGCCTTTCATACCTTCATTAAACCACCTGCCATGAGAAACAGAAGTAATTCCTCAGAATACTGAAGACCAACTACAACCCAGAAGTTTAAATGGGCTTGTGGGAAACTGTAGCTAAAATAACAGCTTTTCCTTTTCTGCTGTTCATTTTCTTTTGCTCTTAGGGTTGATAACTTCTTCTTTCACAGTAATGATTTTTATGGTTTATTGATTCTCAAGCTAAATGAAATACACCTGAGAAAAAAATCTTTTAACAGAGGTTGATTTCCTCCTTATATCAGTAGTTCAAATTAGACCTTATCATGATCTACCTCCTGAGGTCTCGAACCACAGTATTTAAAATATCTGATTCCATATGTCCCTGCCATGTTATTCTGGTTTCTCAGCCATTACTCCAGCTGCTAGATGCTCAGAATAGCAGACACGTGGAATTCTTAGTGGTTTGTCACTGGTAGGCGCTTCATGTTAAATGGCAACCTCCCGGCACAATAAGGTGCTTCATTTCTGAAATCTCTTATGATCTGCTAGCTCGAAGTAATTTACATATCCAACCCTGTTAGGCTTCACTGGCAGCGCCTGTGCAACCTGCCAGACATGGAGGGGCGATGATGTTGACTATGGCACAGAAAGGATGGAAGTGGGGAGGTGCCTTATGCACTCAGATGCTCACGTGGATTTGAGTAAGCACTTGACAAACTACTAGCCTGGGTGGTGGGGGTGTGTGCTGCTGTGCCCCGACCTGGTTAGGAGATTCTCTTTCAGATCTTCACATTCTCTGGCCTCCTAGACCCACAGCTCTCAGTGTTCTCTATCCTATTCATTACTTACTCTTCAAGGAACTCAGGGCCAATAATAATAGAAACAGAAAGCTGGCCGGACATGGTGGCTCATGCCTGTAATCCCAGCACTTTGGAAGGCCGACGTGGGTAGATCATTTAAGGTCAGGAGTTCAAGACCAGCCTGGCCAACATGGTGAAACCCCATCTCTACTAAAAATACAAAAATTAGCTGGGAATGGTGGCAGGCAGCTGTAATTCCAGCTACTTGGGAGGCTAAGGCAGGAGAATCAGTTGAACCCAGGACGCAGAGGTTGCAGTGAGCTGAGATCAGGCCATTGCACTCCGGCCTGGCCGACAGAGCAAGACTCTTGTTTAAAAAACAACAAGAACAACAACAACAAAAAAAACCAGCAAACTATTTCCAAGGATATTTATGTATCTTTAGGTCTGAAGGCATAAAAATTAGCACCAGAAGTGTGGAAAATAACCACGTATAGGAGAGATGGTTTCTGGTGGGCCAGCGTAGCCCATGAGGGGCCAGCCAATAAGCCACACATGGCATCATGCCATGTGATGTCAGTAAGAAACTCCTGCTCCTTGTGCAAGAAGAGGTCACAAGAAATGACGCTGAATTATTCATATTCAGAACAATCCACCCTGTCTGCTTGTGTAAGGCTGAGAATAGGTATCCTCGTCTATGACACATGCTGCCAATGCCCTGTCCCTGTGCCCTCAGAGTCCTGAGCCATTTTTATGTACATCTACACTCCAAAGCCAGCACCTGGGTCTCTGACAGAGAACGGCTCTTTAAGGGACTTGCTTTGCCTGCCTGCAGAGAGAGCTGAAAACACTTGGGGCAACCCTTAGTCTGACTGCTGCAGGGGTATAGCAACTCCAGTAAGCTGGCCTCCGATCTGGCTACTCTGGTGGGGCCCATAACGTTCCTGTTTGCGCCTCTGCTGAGCTGCTTTACCTTCTGGCCCCCTTTCCTCACTCTCCTGTTTTCCTGTGAATATTTCTTCATTCATTTTCCATGAATCCTCACTTCAGGATCTGCTTCTAGGGAACCTGGTCTGAGACCTTCCCTCATCTCCTGTTATAGACAAGAAGGCTGAGATGCTACTTAGATCTAAACATAGGGAACAGGACCAGGCAGAAACTGAGCATTTGCTTGTGGACTAGACTGTTTCCCTTGTGGACTTTCTCCATCGTGAATCATGACACACAGTCTGGATCCTTAAGATGTGATGCTCTCCTAAATTGTCCTCCACCTGTCCTGCAGGTACAGTTCTTGCCTCCCTCCCTGAACTGAAGCCCTCAGAGGGTCTGGATCACATCCTCCGTCTCTCTCTACATTTCACAGGAGCCTTGCATTTTTTTTTTTTTTTTTTGGTAAGATGGAGTCTAGCTCTGTCACCAGGCTGGAGTGCAATGGCACGATCTCGGCGCATTGCAACCTCGGCCTCCCGGGTTCAAGCGATTCTCCTGCCTCAGCCTCCTGAGTAGCTGGGACTACAGGCACCCACTGCCACACTCGGCTAATTTTTGTATTTTTAGTAGAGACAGGGTTTCTACATTGGCCAGGCTAGTCTTGAACTCCTGACCTTAGGTGATCCACCCACCTTGGCCTCCCAAAACGCTGGGATGCTAGGATTACAGGCGTGAGCCACCTCGCCCAGCCAGGAGCCTCACATTCTAAGTGGTGCCATTATGAACTCGCAGGGGCTCAGAAAACAATACCCCAAAATGAGGGCCTCAGAAGCCAAAGTTGTTCTCTGACCTTCTGTCCTCCGGTCTCTCAGCCTCCTCCAAGGCTAGTAGAGAAACTAGAATTCTTCAACATGGGTCATAGAACCCATGACCTCTTTTCCCCAAAGCCAGCCACAAAACGTAAGCTTATGGCCCTAACTTTCCCTCTGCTATTCTGTAAAAACTGGCCATAAAGAAACTGTCTGACCTACCTTGTCTAACTGTAGGTCATAAGAGCATTCCAGAGAGGGTCTAGCTCCATACCTGGAAGAAAGGAATGCTGCACAGAGAGACCAGGAGGAATCTAGACAGACAGGCCTTGCTGGGTCTCCCCAAGCAGTCCGTTTGCACTCAGTCAGACGCTCTTTGTCCAGTGCCATTTCCACATGTCATTTAATCATTCATTCATTCACTCATTCATTACGTGATCATGCTATTGAGTGGTTTTGCTAGTGGCTATATTAACTTGTGTGGTTCTATTCACACTTTCAGCTGATATTACATACTTCTCTGTGCTGATATACATATATATGTATATATAAAAATATATATGTTTATATAAAACATATATACATATATATATTTATATAAAACATATATACATATATATATATATATATATATATATATATATTTTTTTTTTTTTTTTTTTTTTTCCTTGTTAGACAGAGTCTTCTCTCTGTTGCCCAGGATGGAGTACAATGGTGCAATCTTGGCTCACTGCAACCTCTGCCTCCAAGGTTAAGGGATTCTATTGCCTCTTTCTCACAAGTAGCTGGGACTACAGGGACCTGCCACCAGGCCTTGCTAATTTTTTTTGGTATTTTTAGTAGAGATGGGGGTTTCACCATGTTGGCCAGGCTGGCCTTGGACTCCTGAGCTCAAGTGATCTGTCCATCTCAGCCACCCATAGTGCTAGGATTCCAGGCGTGAGCCACTGCACCTGGCCAGGACTTTTAAACTCAACAGGTTAAAAATCACACTTAGGGCCGGGTGCAGTGGCTCACACCTGTAATCCCTGCACTTTGGGAGCCTGAGGTGAGCAGATTACCTGAGGTCAGGAATTCCAGGCCAGCCTGGCCAACATGATGAAACCTGGTCTCTACTAAAAACATGAAAAATTAGCCAGGCGTGGTGGTGAGCATCTGTAATTCCAGCTACTCAGGAGGCTGAGGAGGAGAATTGTTTGAACCTAGGAGGCAGAGGCTGCAGTGAGCCAAGACTGCACCACTGCACTCCAACCTAGGGAACAAAAGTGAAACTCCGTCTCAAAATATTTTATTTTTTATTTATTTTTATTTTTTATTTTTAAAGACGGTGTTTCGTCATGATGGCCAGGCTGGTCTTGAACTCCTGACCTCAGGTGATCCACCCACCTCGGCCTCCCAAAGTGCTAGGATTACAGGCGTGAGCCACCATGGCCAGCCTCAAAATATTTTTTTAAAAATCACAGTCAGTATTTCCTCCCCATCTTCTCCCTTGTTCACACAGGCACGATGACATGCATATGCTCACACACACACACACACACACACACACACATACTTGAGCTCCATGCCTTGGCTAATGACTCATCAACCTTCTAGTCATCTTCTTCAACTCCCCTTGTCACTCCACATCCGGCCCCATCTGATAGGTCCTTTTTTCTCAAAACAGTCCTTCCCGTGACTTCTGTGACTCCACCCTGTTTAATAAATATCTGAAAATCAGACTTTTTACTTTTCCTGCTTTGGAAAAATCTATGAAACAAATCTTGAGATATAGTTGCTCAGCCATGGAGACCTAGAAATGTCTGCAGATGAATGTTACATTTGCACAGTCGTATCTCTTTAATCAGTTTCACAAGCCTCCTCACTAGGCCACAATTCTCCTTTGAGTCTTTGAAATTCTAATGCCAACTTCCCCACTTCTTCTCCTTAATTGGAATGAAGCCTCAGTAGTTGAGGTTACTGGTCTGTGGAAGGTGCTGTAACAGTAGATTGCAGGTAAATCCCTGATTTAGAAATACCTGATTTCAAGCAATGGGTGCCTGTGAACAGGGGCTGCAGCTCCTGTGAGGAGAGATTGCCCTTAGCAGGCTTCTGTTCTGGTTCTGACACACCCAGAGAGTGACTGCTGCTACCTTTTCATAAGTAAATGTCCACACGCACTTAGACACCCTAGAGAATTCACTTGGCCAGCATCCAGGGAGAGAGGAAGTGAAAGAACTGAAAATTCACCGAGCAGGTGTACTTTCTCACTCAATGGATGTAAACTAGCCCAGATGAAATAGTGATCTCAGGACAAGGACCCGGAAGTTGCCACCCCATATGCAGAGCTGCTTTTGAGGGCATTCTCAGGGCTGGAAAGGCTGGCTGAGATCTGAAGGCTTCTGGGCAGAAAAAAGACAGTGCTCTACAGAGGCTGGGGTTCCAAAGAACCCACTCACATTAATCGGATACATAGAAGTTACTTGCATTAATTGGATGCATAGACCAACAATCCACTCTAAATACAAGGGTGGATTACCATGGCTTTCTAATGTTCACAATACACATTTTTACTATCCTAAATACCACATATTAGACGGAATCAACATTCCTTGGAAACTGACCTAGACATTAGAAGATTTATGGGAAACTAAGCAACAATTCCCAAGGTGAATTACTTGGAACACTGGATCCAGAAGATGCTTCATGAGAAAGAGTGCTCTGTGGCCAAATAAAGCTGGCAAGCAACCCATACTACGGCGTCATTCTAAAGAGTCCCAATGTGTGGTATAATAATACTTTTTTTTTGAGATGGAGTCTCCCACTGTCACCCGGGCTGGAGTGCAATGGCGTGATATAGGCTCACTGCAATCTCCACCTCCCGGGTTCAAGCGATTCTCCTGCCTCAGCCTCCTGAGTAGCTGGGACTACAGATGCCCACCACCACGCCTGGCTATTTTTTTGTATTTTTAGTAGAGATGGGGTTTCACTATGTTGGCCAGGCTGGTCTCGGACTCCTGACCTGGTGATCCTCCTACCTTGGCCTCCCAAAGTGCTGGGATTGGTGTGAGTCACCACACCTGGGCAATGATAAAGACTCCTTAAAGTTCTGCCTTAAAAAAACACATTAACATTAGCATTTCCCTAACATACGTTATCACCGTAATTCCTTAGTGATTTTTTTAGCAAAACGGCATCCTAAAACACAAGGTGGTGAATCCTGCTCTGGACACACACTGCACAGAGTATGCCTCTGAGTAGGTTCACCTTTAGCAAGTTCACTGTGCTGTGGCGGAATGACTGACTACTTTTAGGCCTCCATTTCCTCACCTAAAAAACCCAATGAATACTACTATTGTGAGAAATGACTGAGATACTATCTGTATCTTTTATAATGTACCATAAAAGTGTCATCTGCTTTCTTCAGAGGCATTGCAGTCCTGAGGGTGCACTTCTTGAGGTGCAACTCCTCAAAATGCCTGGACAAAGGGATACTTTTGTTCTTTCATTCATTCATGTATTCATTCATTCATTCATTCCACACCACCGCCTTGAGTGGTAGGTCTTAAGGGCTATAGCCTGGTTTTGGACGCTGGGAAGCTTACGTACAGTGGGCAAGTGAGGTCCACTGCATTGCTTTAATGATACACACACACACACACACACACACACACACACACGGAATTCTGGTGGTGGTGAGAAGGTGTCTTACCAGGGAAAGAATGGGATCAGGGAAATCTTTCCTGCTGAAACCATTAGGATTCTTGAAGGATCACTAGGAAGGTTGGATGTACGAGGGGGTTGGGCACAAGGTCAAAACACTATAATACAGAGAGTATGTGAAGAGTGGGCCTCCCATTAATGGGTCACATGAACATGGCCCCCCAGGGAAGCATACCCTGTGTTCCATCTGTGATACCTGATTCATCTGTGTCCTCCAAGCAGAGGAAGAGGATTTAGCTAAGTAAGGAGGTTCTTTCTGGAAAGTGGAAGTCCTGAAGTGGGTGGTGGCCCTTGACTTTGAATAAGGGGTGTGTGTGGGCACCTTGGGTGGGGATAGGAGCGCTGCTGGGAAGTTATCTTTAAATAAGCAACGCCATAGCCATCCTGGGAGTCAAGCTCCCTCCCATCCGCCCTACACTAGAGGCCAAGTGTGGGCAATTTTAGTTTCCTCCTCTGCTCTATGAACTGTCTGTAAGAGAATATTTCCAGACAAAAGAGGTCTTGATGGCAGCTTGGTTTACCCCTTGTCTCCAGCCTCCAACTACTGAAAGCAAGTCTCCAAACCCAAAAGCTCCTGTCAACAGCCTTCCCAGATTCCAAAACAAAGGCCCTCACTGTCCCAGGACCCTACCAATCCCTAGCCTGTGACGCTCATTCCGGAGGTGCGAAAGCGTGGGAGTGCATGGGTATTCCAGAGGCATAGGGAACCTGAGGCAAAAAGGAAAATGAACACCTCTCTATCCACTTAGGACAATATCCTCCCATATTTGAACTAGGTCAAAAGTTAATAAAAGTTCTGCAGTCAGTGAACATGACTACATTGGAAGCCAGAGCTGCCCAATCTGCTGCATGTCACTGTGAACTCTCAAACCACCAGGAAGGGAAGGGACAAATGCGGAGGTGTGGCGGAGAGTCTGGAGATGGCTGTTCCCATTGAACAATTAAGCAGGGTTTTTTGTTTGTTTGTTTTTTGGAGACATAGTTTTACTCTGCCTTCTGGGTTCAAGTGATTCGCCTACCTCATTCTCTTGAGTAGCTGGGATCACAGGCATGTGGCACCACGCCTGGCTATTTTTTGTATTTTTAGTAGAGATGGGGTTTCACCTGGTGGGCCAGGCTGGTCTCAAACTCCTGACCTCAGGTGATCTGCCCACCTCAGCCTCCCAAAGTTCTAGGATTACAGGTGTGAGCCACTACATCCGGCCAATGAAGCAGGATTCTAACAACATCCACCTTTATTTAAAATGTTGATTTTTGCTTATTATGTACTTTTTACATTCAATTTGGTTTTGTTAAAAATATTGTATAAAATACTATTTATCTTAATGATGGGGTGCTGCCCTGTATGTTTCTTTTTCCCCCAGTAAGCCCTTGGCCCTCCTCGGGTTTCTTTTTGCTTCAGTATTTACAGTCCTTTTGGTCGAAGGGCACTCCGACGTTTCCTTACAGATGACAGCGTGTTCCTAAGGAACCCAATGTGCCCAAACCGCGCAAGGAAGTGCGGCGACGCGGCATGCAGCTAGGCGGAATTAGGAAAGCCCCAGGGATTTGAGAGCTCCGAGAACAGAGGCGCCTCTCAGGGCCTAGGGGACTGACTGCTCTTGCCCTGGATTTCTTGGCAACAGGCTTTAAAGCTGAACTTTTGCAAATCCTGCTGTCCTTCTGCCGTCGCGGGGCGCGCCACCGCCGGTGGGTGGGCGGACGCTGAGCTGGTGCGAGCCCAGGCCAAGCCAAGAGGCCGGCGGGGAGTCCTCAAAGTGGGAAAGCGGCCCCGTCCCTTCCCGGCAGGAATCCGGAGCTCCTCCTCCGCCCGCCGCGCCGCGCCGCCATCAGTCACCGCGACAACCCGAGTGTCCCCTGCCCGGACACGCCGACCCTCCTGCTTTTTCTCCAGGGGGAGGAAAGCTCTGCTTGGAGCATCTGCCCTGCACACTGGCTGGACGCACCGGAGGGGTCCGCCCTGGGGACCAAAGCTGTGCGACCCCCGGTCTAGCCCGCGCGCACAGGCACAGGGAGCACCTGACACCCCGCAGGTAGAACGCCACAAAGGTCCCTGCCACCCCGTCCCGTGCACACGCGCCCACTCCCGAACCTCGAGCCACCGTGCCTGCACCTTCCAGCGGCCCCTCACCCCCAGACCCGCACAGGTCGGCTGAGGATACCCGGTGACCCTGCCTGGACCAGCGGCCACCTACCCCCCCGGAATGTCACCCTGCCCCCC
>PVKP010019608.1:0-42169 GCA_004027715.1 Plecturocebus donacophilus | reverse complement strand
TTTTTTTTTTGGGGGAGTCATTTAAAAAAATGGTTCTGTTTATTTGGAGTTTTGAGACATTTGGTATTTACTTAAAAGAGAAAAGGATTTTGAACTTTATCTTTTTTAAAAAATTGTGTTTGTGGCTAGGCATGGTGACTCACACTTGTAATCCCAGCACTCTGGAAGGCCAAGGTGGGTGGATCACCTGTAGTCAGGAGTTCAAGATCAGCCTGGCCAACATGGTGAAACCCTGTCCATACTGAAAATACAAAAATCAGCTGGGTGTGGTGGTGGGCGCCTGTCATCCTCACTACTCAGGAGGCTGAGGCACGAGAATCGCTTGAACGTGGGAGGCAGAGGTTTCAATGAGCCGAGATGGTGCCACTGCACTCCAGCCTGGGTGGCAGAGTAAGACTGTCTCAGAAAAAAAAAATTGTGTTTGCTAAAAATTTGCAAATTACCATGACAAAATTTTATAGGGCACTTTAAATATTAAATATGTTCACAAAATCTTTCTAATCACTTTTGTTGCTGAATAACCAAGTTTTTTTTTAGTGTATGTAGTCTTCACTTTCTATAAAATGGGTTACTAGTTTTATATCCTATACTCCTTTTTACTTTACATTTTATATTGCTGACAACTAACAGTTGGGTTGAATAGATCTGTGTATTTTTATGCATGTACATATGACTGTATATTTCCTATTTTGAGGTAGAAAATATTTATCTTTACAGAATTTTCACCCAACATGTTTTTGACTTAAGTAAAAGAAGACAGGTTTTTTTTTTTTTCTTTTTTTTTTTTTTTTTTTTTTGGAGACAGAATCTAGCTCTGTTGCCCAGGCTGGAATGTGGTGGCATGATCTTGGCCCACTGCAACCTCGGCCTCTTGGGTTCCAGCGATTCTCATACCTCAGCCTCTTGAGTAGCTGGGACTATAGGTACCTGCCACCACGCCCGTCTAATGTTTTGTATTTTTAGTAGAGACAAGATTTTGCCACGTTGTCCATGCTGGTCTCGAACTTCTGAGCTCAGGTAGTCTGCCCGCCTCGGCCTCCCAAAGTGCTAGGAATACAGGTGTGAGCCACCACATCTGGCAGGAGGACAAGGTCTTTATAAGGTGACTGACAATTTTTGGAATCAGGTTTTACAGATGGAGGGAGGTTTTTGTGTATATTTTGGTGTCTACATCATCACCTGAGATTAAGAGTAGCTAATAATAACAGCTTTTATTTGTTGAGTACTTTTTTTTTTTTTTTTTGAGACGGAGTTTCGCTCTGTTGCCCAGGCTGTAGTGCAATGGCACAATCTCAGCTCACTGCAATCTCTGCCTCCTAGGTTCAAGCAATTCTCCCTCCCTCAGACTCCTGAGTAGCTGAGCAACTGCCACCATGCCTGGCTAATTTTTATATTTTAAGTAGAGATGGGGTTTTGCCATGTTGGCCAGGATGGTCTTAAACTCCTGACCTCAGATGATTGGCCCGCCTCGGACTCCCAAAAGTGCTGGGATTACAGGCATGAGCCACCCCGCACCTGGCCTGTTGAACACTTTTCTGAGCCAGACACTGTTCCATGCCCTTTACATACATTATTTTATTTCATCTCCACAGTAAATCTTGGGAGGAGAGTTTCATTATTATCCTCATTTTACAGATAAGGAAACTGAGGCACAGAGAAGTAATTTGCCCAAGTTTACAGAGGGAGAGCCAGGCTCTAACTCAGTGTTTGACTCTAAAACCAGGTTTTCCTCAGTATTGACAAAAATGTTTTATGAACCTTTCTACCCTCTTGACTCCAAAATTATAGGGTTTATATTTTCATGGGTAATATCTGAAATGTACCTTTAGCTCTCCTAATCATTATAGTGTAGCCTACATAGAGAATTAAATAGCTTCTCAAATGTGAAAGCAAGCACATTGAGAAAGGATCTATGTAGAATGAAAAGGCTAATAATGTAATAACTGGTTTGTTTGTTGACCCTATGCCTGCACTGACTTTCTTGCAAAATTCATATAGTTATGGGGAATGTTGTTGTGTAATGAATTGACTAGTAGTGGTTTTTCCAGCGACGATCAGTTGATCAGGTTTCTCTTCTTAAGTGTTTGGAACATCTGCAGTTTGGGAAGGGAATAATAGATACAGGGTAGATCTTGGAGCAGAAACATTGATATGTGTACTCACTGGGAACTTTTTCCCCCAATGATGAGCAACCTGAAGCCTTTCTCAGTGTAGCTTTTCAAGAGTCCTAGATCAAGTTTCATGGACATCCTCTCAGAGCATGCACAGCAGAGATGAAATTGAGGAGAAGCCTGTAGGACAAAACTACCTTCAAAGAAGGGAGAACCTTTGTAGAATCACTGTTTTCTAGACATTTGTGTTTTGGCCAGGTCCTGGCCAGCAGAGGCCAGAACTTGCCAAAGGCATGCTTTAGAGGAGAAATAGTATCAAGTTTTTTTTTTTTTACAGTAGATTATGAAGGTGCCAGAAACTAAGGTGCACTGACAGCTTGGTCTTTGGGGAACCTGGCTGCATTGATTCAGGTCCCTGCTTGTACTACTTGCCTGGCGTAAACACCCCCTTGGCATGGAGAACTAGGACGAGACTCATTGCTGGATCCCTAGCACCTGGCCCATAGCACATTTTCTGTGAAAGTTATTTTGAATAAATTGAAATAATTCTAATCCCTGGTCTACTTTGTATAGTTTGAGCAGCAAAGGGGTTGTTGGGAAGTTTAAGGGGAGAATACAAGAACAAAAGACGAGAACACACTGCCTCTCTTGCCACCTAAAAAGGTCGTGCTGATTTCTTATCACCATTTTATTCGGTAAAGCAGGAATTTCATTCTTAAGCCTGTGGAATTGATTAAATTTGTTTTCTTTCTGAATAAAAATAAATGGAACCCATAGACGTCTTTATTTTTTCCAAACTGGCTCTTATGCAAAAAAGGTTGTTGTTGCTAATTTTAGTCCTTGTGATTTATGAGGGAATTTGTTGATATATTTGCAGATAGATACTAAACTACTGGAAAATCAAACGAGTTTGGCTGTGCTATTGATTCGATATATTCTCAGAATCATATCTAACTTTGTTTTGGCATGGTTTCATGGGGACTTAAATGCATAGCTCTTTACAAGCTGTGTTACTATGTCTCTGTGTGTCTTTTTGTAAACGGTTCTATTCCTGTTCAAATGTGTTTTAAAACATAACCTTTAAAAATCTACCTTTGCAAACAGACATTTGTGAAGTCACAGCAATGTCAAAGAGACTCTAGAAAATCCATCCTTAGCTGATATCAGTCATAATCATTATGTGTCAAATGCCCATATTTGAGCTGAGAATATTTGAATTGGTATGTTTAACAAAATAGGGAAATAATAAATGTTAAAGGTTATCAATAGCTATTGATAATGCATTAAGTGATAATGTATAAATAATATTTCTAAAGTGAAGATAAACATTGAACATTCAGCTTCACTGTCCATCACAAGACATATTGGTAGCACCTTAATTAAATCGTGTGTTTTTAGGATGACTCATTTTCTGGTTGTTGAAGACTCTTAAGGGATCTGCTTCCATTCACAAAAAAGCATCCACACATTCTTTCTTTGGTGAGTCTGCTTGAGTGAAATACAGGCTGATTTTAGGTCGGTGTTCCCTGGTGTTTTTTTTCTTTTAAGTTATTTTAATTTCAGGTTCTTCCCAGTTTACCCTTGTGTTTCTTTAACTTGATAGTGGGATACTTTAAAATATCATGCTAATTTTCTTTATGAATCTCATTCTTTGAAACAGCTTTTTACTTTCAAGTTAACACTGAATTTCAAATTTCACAATTTCTGCAATGTCAGTCTGTATGATTTGAAGCAGCTATCGAACTGAAATGTTAGGAAATGTAAAACATGCCATAATGCTCTCAATTTTAGTAGTTTGCAGGTATAATATTATTGCTGTTTCACAGTATCATTATACATTGTTTTTTATACCAGATATAAACATTCTTCTTATTTCCAGCTTAAAGAATGTCCCTTCCCCCAGGGAGCAACGGTGGTGGGTGGACCTGGGAGTTAAGCAGAGTAACAGTCTCTTTTCTAGGCAGGGACTCCCAGGATTCATCTGTGTAGCAGCTGTGCCAGCTGTGCCTTTTACTCCCATTTGCACCTTCCAAATACTTCTCTTGAAGAAGCAGCTCTCATTCCCCAACATCTAATTAATTTAGTATTATATTTATTTCTCATAACATTTTACATTGCCTGAAATTCTGTGGGCCAGGCACAGTGGTTCATGCCTATAATCTCAGCCACTTTGGGAGGTGAGGCGGGTAGATCACCTGAGGTCAGGAGATCGAGAACATCCTGGCCAACATGGTGAAACCCTGTCTCTATTGAAAATATAAAAATTAGCCGGATGTGGTGGTGAGCACCTGCAGTTCCACCTCCTCGGGATACTGAGGCATGAGAATTGCTTGAACCTGGGAGGCGGAGGTTGCAGTGAGCTGAGATTGCATCTCTGCACTCCAGCCTGGGTGGAGACTCCATCTCAACAAAACAAAACGAAACAAAAAACCCAGCACTTTGGGAGGCCAAGGCAGCGGATCACCTGAGGTCGGGAGTTCACAACCACAACTAAACATGGTGAAATCCCATCTCTACTAAAAATATGTAATTAGCCGGGTGTGGTGGTGCATGCCTGTAATCCCAGCTACTTGGGAGGCTGAGGCAGTAGAATCGCTTGAACCCGAAAGGTGGAGTTTGCAGTGACCTGAAGTCGCACCACTGCACTCCAGCCTAGGCAACAAGAGCGAAACTGTGTCTCAAAAAAACAAAATTCTTTGAAGTAATTCACTTAATCCGTTTACAAACATTTATTGAAGACCTGTCGGCTAGGCATGTGTCAAAGTAAAAAGATACTTAAAACACTATCCCCATCCTGGCGGAGGATGTGGCCTGATGGAGAAGAGACACACATTGTTTAGAGGCAGACACCCTGATGGAGCTATCACACAGAGCTCTGTGGGAGATTTGAGCTGAGTCTTGAGGTTTGAGATCTAATGGGCTTCCCCTCCCCAAGATGGTGAAAATCTATTTTCTTTCCTAATAAAGAAAATGGAAAAAAAGGTGTTCTTTGTTTTGACTCTGTGAGATTCCTTCGGATATAAGTTGGAAGCCCTGGAGGATGCCGGCCCTATGCACAGCTGGTCTTTTAAGAACTTTTCTTTTCTTTTTTTTTTTCTGAGATGGATTCTCCCTCCCTCTGTTGCCAGGCTGCAGTGCAGTGGTGCGATCCCAGCTCACTGCAACCTCAGACTCCCTGGTTCAAGCAATTCTCCTGCCTCAGTCTTCTGAGCAGCTGGGATTATTAGAGGCATGCGCCACCATGCCCAGCTAATTTTTGTATTTTTAGTAGAGGTTTTCACCATGTTGGCCAGGATGTTCTCGATCTCCTGACCTTGTGACCTGTCCTCCTCAGCCTCCCAAAGTGTTGGCATTACAGGTGTGAGCCACTGCACTTGGCCGGGACTTTTTTGTCTTGCCAGAAATAACTCTTTGTATGTGAAGATTGTGAAGGTGCCAGAATCTAAGGTTTGAAGCACCTAATTAGAACATAGAACAATGCTTTCTAATTAGGTACTCCAAAAAGAGAAAAAAAAAAAAAAAGGAAAAGAACAAGTTTTGAGGGTGAATGGTGCCTACTGGGCCAAACTGTAGGAATTAAGAATAGCACATGTTTTTCTTTCCTTTCCACTTCCCCAGAACACTATTCTTTGGCCCTTATTTATCCAGAGTTTTTAATCTGAGGCCAAGTAAAATGGCAAATCCTAGACGTCATCAGGTTTGAAGGTAGAGCTTTCTGTTGGTGAGGACCTGTGGTGGTAGAATGACTGTACAAACAATCTTAGATGGGATAGAGTAAAGTAATTTTGAAAAAAAAAATTCAGGAAAAGCTAGGAAATTATTTAAACACCAGCTGGGAGAAAGGTTACATCTATTTAATGATGGAAGTGCTAATTTTATGCTTCTCTGTTAATGGCTCTAAAATGAGGAGAGGAAAATACCGATTCTTAGCTCATCTGTGCCTTGATTTAGCTCTCAAAATCCTGTTTTTGAAAGTGATATCAAAAGACAGTTTTGGGGACAGCAAAAGGTGAGGGGTATATCCCAACACATTGCCATGTTTCTTGGGTGATGCATTATGAATGCATCACCCAAGGATTTATGTAATCTTTGTTTGAGGTGGTTGTTACTTTCAGGTGCTTAAGGTAATGAGTTTGGCAAGTTGTAATTCAAGCTGTACTTCCTTTTTTATTCCCAGACCATGGCTTTTCTTTTTGTTAAATAATAGAGACAGGGTCTTGCTATGTTGGCCGGGTGAGTCTTGAACTCCTGGCCTCAAGCAGTCCTCCTGCCTCAACCCTCAAAATTCTTGGATTACAGACATGAGCCACTGTGCCTGGCCTAGAAATTAAGTTTCTTTTCTAGGTGGTATCTCTAATCTTGTAAATATTCTTGTGGTTACTTTTTGAAGTGTATTTCCTCCTGCTAGTTCAGGCCAGCTTTTATGCCACTTCACTATATGATGAGATCTTTATGCATTTTATATTACTTTACTACATGAGAGTTTTAAGTTGTATGTGCTACAGGCATCATCTTTCAGTCAGACTGATAAGACCAAGTTACTAATACAGGCCCTTCCCAGTGACCTATAATCATTTAGACCAGTGATTCTTAAGCTGGCTGTACATTAGAATCACTAGGTGGAGAATTAAAGAATACCTATTCCAGGGCCCCGCCCTAACCAATTGAGACAATCTCTGATGCTGAGGCAATAGTATAAAACTCCTAGATGATGATAATGAGCAGCCAGCACTGTTAACCACTGAGTTAGATTTAAGACTGGGAAATCACCAGCTGCTAGAACTTCTAAATTGGATTAGCTCTTCAGCTTGTGGAATGCTGAAGAATAAATACCATCAGAGAGCTCAAGGAAAAAAACTTTGCATTCATAAGATAACACCGAATCAAATTATTCCTTAACCTATTTTCCTGGTCTAATTAAATTCTGAGAATTAAAGCATAAATGAGCTAACAGTTGAAACTTTTAGTTTCTCATTTCCTCATCTGTTTGATTTTGGTGTTGGTGATTGTTTTTTCAGAGCAATAATATCCTTTATCTTTAGCAGGAAATGAAACATAGGTCTGATTATTTATGCATACCCTGACACACCTTTTTTTTTTCTTTTAAGACACAGTGAAAGTGCCTATAAACTTCAGCAGCTGTGCAAAACCCAGGCTTGTTCTGGGGCCGAGGGAGTGCCTTCATTCTTCCATCTTGGAATAAGTGACTCATGCTCTGTGCAGGGACATAGTACTTAATCACTTGTTTTCTGTGTACCAGGAAGAGGAGGGCATATGAAAATAGAAGCCATGTACTGCCAAATGCATCTGAAATAAGAGTGGAAATGTTGACCTGATGGGCCAAACAATTGAGCTTATTGCAAATACTTATGACTTTGCGTGTATGTTATATTATTATTTCACTAATTAAAATTTGGCATTATTTCAAACATGCTATACTTTTGTAATTTGTAAGCAACTCTATTCCTTATAGGTATGTTGATAATCTTAAATTTTTTATTTGTGAATTAAAATTTTTTCTTTTTTGAATTTGTGTGCCACATTAGACTATACCTTCTGAAGGAAAGATTAGAAAACATTACGTTTGTTGGATTAGATCAGTTACATGGTTATTAGATCAGTTACATAGTTTGAGCCCGCTGGCCATTTTTTCTGCCATTCCAATGCCTTCTGCCCCCATAGTAGCCATTAAAATGGTCAGTAGAGTATCTGTTATTAAGGGCAGTGCTGCATATGCCTGGTTTCATACTGTCTGCACATGTCCTCTGTGCAGACAGACTCTTTAATGCCAACTGGTTTTGTATTTTTATTGAAGAGCTACAGATTTTAAATACACACACACACACACACACACACACACACACACACACACACACATATTTTGAAGTGTCATCTGTATGCCCCATGCTTTACCAGGCAGCAAGTCAGAGCAGCTCCTAAGACACATGCAGTCTTCTTTTTTGTGTTAATTATAGTACCTACTTCAGACCTTCCTCTATTGTTTAGTGTCTCTTATCTCTAACTAATTTGAGAAGTTATGTGCACCTGCTAGAGTTTTCAAGCTAATATAAAGATTTCAAGATAATTTAAATTGTCCAGGCCAGGCTTGGTGGCTCATGCTTGTAATCCCAGCATTTTGGGAGGTTGACTTGGGAGGATCATTTGAGTCCAGGACTTTGAGATCAGCCTGGGCAATATAGATAAACCTTGTCTCTACTGAAAAAAAAAAAAACAACAACAACAATTAGCTGGGCATCATGGCATGTGCCTGTAGTCCCAGCTACTTGGGAGGTTGAGGTGAGAGGATCGATTGAGTCCAGGAGTTGGAGGCTGCAGTGAGCTATGATGGAGTTACTGTGCTTGAGTCTGGGTAATAGTGAGACCTTGTCTGAAGAAAAAAAAAATTGCCTAGAATTTTTAGGTAAATCTTTCATTTTGAGAAACCATATTCTCATCATGTATTATATTTACTGAAAGATAAATGGTTTTATTAAAAGCAAGTGAAAAAAATTAAAACTCCAAGCTCATTCCTGGTTTGTATAAAAGAAGAAAATAAGTACATAAATAAAAGTGCCTGCAGAGCAAAGACTGATATTTCGGGGCTAACTTCAAAAACAGTAAAAACTTAAGATGGTATTCTTATTACACGTCAATGAAAACAAGCAATTGGTAGGAAAAATTCATTTTCACTCTTTGATGTTTATTTTTATTTTGTTTAATAACTATTGAATAAGTGCCTGTTATGCTGGACAGCAGGTATATAGTGGCAAACTATAAATAGCCATAGAGTTAAGTAAATTGATAGAGGGATTCAGACTTAATAGTCTATATTTTTTTGAGCTAGGATCTCATTTTGTCACCCAGACTGGAGTGCAGTGGCGTGATCATGGGTTACTGCGTCCTCAACCTCTGGGCTCAAGTGATCCTTCCATTTTAGCCTCTTAGGTGGCTGGAACTAAGGCGCCTGATTAATTTTTTGTATTTTTTTGTAGAGACAGTGTCTCGCCATGTTGCCCAGGCTGGTCTTGAACTCCTGGGCTCAAGCAATCTGCCTGTCTCAGCCCCCCAAGTATTGGGATTACAGGTGTGAGTTACCACGCCCAGCCAATAGTCTGTCTTTTCATTGGTTAGTTAAAACTATTTACATTAACTATAAATGTATTAGAAGTGATTTCTACCTTTTATTTATGTTTTTCACTTATCAGGCTTTTCTTAATTTTTATTGCTCATGCCATTTCCCCCCATTTTCCATTGGATAACTGAAATTTTGTCAGGTGTCTTTCTGTTGCTCATTAAAAGTTACACTTCCTGTTTATATTCTTCTGCAGTTTCCCGAGGCTTAGGACCTAGTACTTATTCACATATGGGACTGGAGTTTACCAGTATTCATGTCTTTCCCAAGCATGTTTCTACCTCCCTTGAGATTCTACCTTTTCTAGATTATCCCTGTCTCCTGTGTATGTAGGGGATGTAGGACAGGGGAGGAAGTCGGCAGTCATGTTTGATTTACCATTTGGACCAGAATTTGGTTGTTGGGACTGAATGCTGGATGCCCATTATTATGCTATATCAGAGCTGCAGATCAATGTTTTCTATTCTGAGAAAATAGAATTCTGGGGCATATCTAGGCATTAAGATATGTCTGTAAAGCATTTATTACTCTGAGAAGGCTTTCAGGAATTATAGTCTTACCACGAGGTTTAATAATCGAAAACCTTATTGAAGTTTTTTTTTTTTTTTTCTTTCATACCTTTTTTTTTTTTTTTGAGACAAAGTTTGGCTCTTTTGCCTAGGCTGGAGTGCAGTGGCACCATCTCGTCTCACTGCACCCTCCGCCTTCTGGTTTCAGGCGATTCTCCTGCCTTGTCCTCATGAGCAGCTAGGATTACAGGCACCCGTCACCATGCCTGGCTAATCTTTGTATTTTAATATTTTTAATTTTTTTAAGATGAAGTCTCACTCTGTTGCCAAAGCTGGAGTGCAGTGGCGCGATCTCTGCTCACTGCAACCTTTGCCTCCCGGGTTCAAGCAATTCTCCTGCCTCAGCCTCCCAAGTAGCTGGGACTATAGGCACCGCCAACTGTCTGGCTAATTTTTGTATTTTTAGTAGAGATGGGGTTTCACCATGTTGGCCAAGCTGGTCTTGAACTCCTGACCTCATGATCCACCTGCCTCGGCCTCCCAAAGTTCTAGGATTATAGGTGTGAGCAACTGTGCCTGGCCTATTTTTGTACTTTTAATAGAGATGGGGTTCCATCATGTTGGCCAGGCTGGTCTCAAACTCCTGACCTCAGGTGATCCATCCACCTCGACCTCCCAAGTGCTAGGATTACAGGCGTGAGCCACCAAGTCCGGCCATTATGTTTTTTGAGACGGAGTCTCACTCTGTTGCCCAGCCTGGAGTGCATTAGGGAGATCTTGGCTCACTGCAGCTTCTGCCTCCCAGGTTCAAGCGATTCTCCCACCTTGGCCTCCCAAGTAGCTGGGATTATAGGTGCCCGCCACCATGCCCAGCTAATTTTTGCATTTTTAGTAGAGACAGGGTTTCACCATGTTGGCCAGGCTGGTCTTGAACTCCTAATCTCAGGTGATCCACCTTCCTCGGCCTCCCAAGGTGCTGGGATACAGGCATAGCCACCGCGCCCATCCCAACAACAGCTTTTTTAAAAAATTTTTTTAATTGTAATTTTTTTTCAAGTCAGAGTCTTGCTGTGTTGCCCAGGCTGGAGTTCAGTGGTACTATCTCCGCCCACTGCAACCTCCACCTCCTGGGGTTCAAACAGTTCTCTGCCTTAGCCTCCCAAGTAGCTGGGATTACAGGCTTCCGCCACCATGCTCGTCTAATTTTTTCTTGTAGTTTTAGTAGAGATGGGGTATCACCATCTTGGCAGGCTGGTCTTGAACTTCTGACCTCACGATCCACCTGCTCAGCCTCCCAAAATGCTGGGATTACAGGCGTGAGCCGTTGTGCCTAGCCGGATGGTAAATCATCCAGATGGTGAAGGACCTGGACAAGGATAGTGGCAGTAGGAGTCAAAAGAAGTGAAAGATTCATCAGTTATTGAGGAGATACAACCAATAGGACTTGGCAAGAAAAAAGGCATTTTAGAGCACCTGGGATGATGCTGGTGAGCTGAAAGCCCCATACAAATATGAGAGGATTGTGCCAGAGAGAATTTGGTAGGGAAACTTATGGTGTTAGAAAGAGCTGTGGCCTGAGAGTGAGAAAGTATTCTGATGTTAACAAGCTGTGCAGTGTTGGGCAGTTACTTTACCTCTGCCAGCCTTAATGTGTTTGTCTCAAATAGACCAGATGAGATGACTTTACTTTTGTTACCTTAAGTAGTAAATCCTTCCAAAGTGGTTCTGTGATAATTTTAACTTTTGCCACTTTCAGTAGTAAATCCTTCCAACGTGATTCTGTGCAAATTACCTGATTTCAGCTTGCCTCCCCTTTCCACATCATATGTTTACCTGTTCATTTTGGAGCCGTCCGTGTACCATGCACTGGGAACATAAGCTCGAGGAGACTAGGTCTCAGTCAACTTTCTATTCCTGATGAGTTCCTGTTCAGTCAAGGGGACAGGCAAGTCACTAATAACGTGCACTAAACCAAAGTAAAGTGCCATGATGGGAATATGCACAGTGCTCAGGGCCACGCAAGAGAGTCTGGTCAGCTCAGCTGGGTGGGTGGAGTGGGGAATGTGTCTGGGAAGAGCACTGACCCTTGTTCTAAGTCTGGAATGAAGGACAGGCAGAAGTGGGTGGGGAGTTGCATTCCAGGCCCAGGCTGCACATAGTTCAGGATGACTGAAGGCCAGGTTGCTAGGGGGGGCATGTGCTGGAGGGGGATGGACAGGACTAGCCCATGCAGGGTCTCACAAGCCTCTCCAAGGAATTTGGACTTTATTCCTAAGGCTGTGGGAGTTGGACAGGTAGTTAGCAATATACATATTTATCTCTTTTTAATGGCTAATGTGTTTCTTTCACAATATTAATGTTATACCAGCTAGACTTGAGGGCAAAAAGTGTTATTTGAAATAAGACTGGTTATTATATCCTGATGAGCAGAGCAGTTCACCAGGAAGATATAATAATCCTGAAAGATATAACATAAAAATAAAGAAAATAAAGCATGAGATTTTGAAAAGTAAGACCTCTCTCAAAAACTAACAGGTGAAGCAGTCAGAAAAATGAGCAAGTATGTAGAGGAGTTGAACAAAATAATTCGCAAGGTTGTACCAAAAACAAAAGTTTTATGAAATATTTCTCATTACACTGTAGTTTTTCTGTTTTCTGTTCTGTTTTAGTGCTATAATGCTGGTCTCTCCTTTTTTTTTTTTTTTAGAGAAAGAATCTTGTTCTGTTACCTAGGCTGGAGTGCAGTGGTGCAATCTTGGCTCACTGCAACCTCTGCCTCCCAGGTTCTAGCAATTCTCCTGCCTTCGTCTCCCGAGTGGCTGGGATTATAGACATATGCTGCCATGCCCGACTAATTTTTTGTGTTTTAGTAGAGACAGGGTTTCAGCATGTTGCCGAGGCTGGTCTTGAATTCCTGAACTCGGGCAATCCACCCGCCTTGGCCTTCCAAAGTGCTAGGATTACAGCCATGAGCCACAGTGCCTAGCCAATGCTGCTCTCTTTATATGAAATTGACATGATGACCCACTAATGGATTTATTCCCTTTTTCTTGAAAACACTTAGTTAAAAAATATACATACTTTTGGGCTGGGCGTTGTGGCTCACACCTGTAATCCCAGCACTTTGGGAGGCTGAGGCGGGCGGATCACAAGGTCAAGAGATCAAGACCATCTGGCCAACATGGTGAAACAAATAACAAAAATTAGCTGCATGTGGTGGCATGTGCCTGTAGTACCAGCTATTCGGGATACTGAGGCAGAGTAATTGCTTGAACTGCGGAGGTAGAGGTTGCAGTGAGCCTAGATCGTGTCACTGCACCCCAGCCTGGTGACAGAGTGAGACTCTGTCTCAAAAAAAAAAAAAATTATATATATATACTTTTAAGCATACATAGAGCACTTGCAAATTGACTTTCCAAATTCCTTTCCCACACCTAGCCTTCAGTGCCCCTATTACTCCTTCATCCTTCCCCTTGCTAAAACAAAGATGACTTTGACTCCTGAGTCAAGGGCATATGATACACTCATCTGCTTCTCTTCTCCATTTCTATGTTTAGCTTTTCATCTTTTCTTCCAGACTTAAAAGAAGAAAATAGTATCTTCTTCTCTAAGGTTAACTTTTACACCTTTAGTGTTGGTTTTTTTTTTTTTTTTGGTCATCTCTTCTTTTCTTTCTTTAACATCTTCTCTCTTTCTTGTTTTTTATTTTTATTTTTAATTTTTTTTTGAGATAGAGTCTTGCTCTGTACCCCAGGCTAGAGTACAGTGGCACCATCATAGCTCACTGCAGCCTCAAATTCCTGGGCTCAAGTTATCCTCCTGCCACAGCCTCCTAAGTAGCTGGGACTACAGGTGCGTGCCATCACACCTGGCTAATATTTTGTAGAGGCAGTGGATCTTGCTGTGTTGGCCAGGTTGGTCTCAAACCCCTGACCTCAAGTAATCCTCCTGCCTTAGCCTCCTAAAGTACTGGGATTACAGGGATGAGCCACTGAGCCTAGCCCCCCTCTTGTTCTTAAATTTAGTTATTTCCTCTTGATCAGCTCATCTTGAACTCAGTCTTTTTTTTCTTAACTTTTTAAATGGTTTTATATACAAATAGTGAACAGATATTGTACCCATAAATTCTACTTTCTAAAAATGGGAGCTTTTTAAAAGAAAACTACGTAACTTTTAAAAGGCACTGGGATTTCTCTGATTCTAGATCATTGGGAGGCTAGAAAAATAAAGTTTGTTCTATGAGGAATCACAAGTTGGAACTGAGTGTTCTCCAAAGTGAAATTTCTAGAGTGTAGTGTCACTCCAGGCAAAGATTATTCAGTTTTCATCCCCAACATCCAAAACTACCTATCAGAAGGGCTAAACCAGGTCAAAAGAGTCCAAAATAATTAGGCTTCATCAAACAATATCATTATGCTCTTCCGAGATGCAAATAAATCAAAACAGGAAATACTAAAATCTAAATAATATTTGACACTGTCATACAAATTGTTAGTTCTTTGTTATATCCCCCCTTCTGTAATATTAATAAAGGGAATATTTTTCTGCAAAGAAATACTTTATTTTATACATCACTAGCCATAAATTTTTGCCATTAGTTGTTACACAAATGCCGCCTTATGCCATTATTCAAATGGCGTAACCATTTTACATCCACAATTTACTTCTATAATTATAAGCGGAATTTTCATGATTTACGTAAGTACATCTATCAGTGAAGATTTAACACTAAGATGCAATCTAACATCTGTAATATCTGATGTTGTGTAGATGGCAATGTAGGGAAGATATATTTTAATCACTTTTCATTTAAGTGACCTTATGTAAAAAATAAACTAATAATTTAGCAGTTCCAAGTGTCCAAAGGGCATTTTCAAATGTACATAAAAGAAATGGCTATAGAGCTTTTTTTTTTTTTTTTGATGCAGAGTCTTGCTCTGTCGCCCAGGCAGGAGTGGAGTGCAGTGATGTAATCTTGGCTCACAGCAACCTCCACTTCCCGGATTCAAGCAATTCTTGTGCCTCAGCCTCCCAAGTAGCTGGGATTACAAGTGTGTATCGCCACGCCCAGCTAAGTTTTGTGTTTTTTGTAGAGACGGGGTTTCTCCATGTTGGCCAGGCTGGCCTCAAACTCCTGACCTCAAGTGATCCACCTGCCTTGCCTCAGCCTCCCAAAGTACTAGGATTATAGGCATGAGCCACCATGCCTGGCCATAAGCAGCCAATTTTATAATTAAGTTTTTAGTCTTACCAGCAATAGAATGGAAATAAACATCATGTTAGGCAATAGATGCCATCAAATTAGCAAAATTAGTTAAATTCTAAAGTTTTAACTCAAAATTCTTAAATTTTTTTGTCTTGCTCTGTCTCCCCAGGCTGGAGTGCAGTGGTGTGATCTGTTCACTGCAGCCTCCCCTCCTGGTTCAAGCAGTTTTCATGCCTCAGCCTCCCAAGAAGCTGGGATTACAGGCATGCACCCACCTGTAATTTTTTGTGTATTTTTAATAGAGACAGGGTTTCAACATGTTGGCCAGGCTGAACTCCTGGCTTCAGGCAATCCACCCGCCTCGGCCTCGCAAAGTGTTGGGGTTACAGGCGTGAGCCACTGTGCCTGGTCTTGCTCTTTTTTTTTTTTAACTCAAAGAAATTCATGTGCTTCTGGCAGAAGTCTAACTTGGTGTAACCTTTGTAGCAAGCAATTTGATATTATGTGAGAAGTTTACGTTTTTAAGGTTTTAACCTATTATTTGGAATCTATCCAAAAGCTATTAATTAGAGAGGCAAATATTTGCCTAATGTTCATCATTTATCACAGTGTTTTTTATAATGGTGGGAAAACTTCCAGTAACTTAAATGCTTTCGTTGAGGAATTATTTCCTTAAGTGGGAATTTATGCCACCATGAAGTTATAATTTTGAAGAATATTTTAAAGAAGAAAATACGAAATATTAGAAAAATTATTTTTAAAATTATAAAAAATTATAATGTCATGGGATCCTTGGAGTGTTGCTTTTCCACCTGGAAACCTCTGTGGCTGGTGGCGCTTCTGTCTGAGTTTTCTTCGGACCTGCTGGGCTTATTCCACCCTCTTGGCCTGGCAGGCTGCACTCGGTTTGCATTACTAGCCTGGATCCCATGCCTTCCAAGGACGAGCCAGGTGCAGAGCGGTGAGTGGTATGTGAGCGATTGTGGGGTCCAGCCACTGTGCACAGTCAGGTGTGCCAGCCATGGCAGGATGGGCAGCTCCAGGCACCAGTACAGGCACTGGCTCTGTGGGAGGCTGTGGCTGGACTAGGCGTAGCACAAGCAGCTTCCACTGTGGGCTCTGGGGAATGTGGTGATGCCTGGAAGCTTGGAGATGCCAGGAGCTGCAGAGCCCCAGAGAAGGTGTCACAGCCCTGGCTCAGAGAGCCCCTAAGTCTGGTTTCCCTGAAGGGCCACAGCCCTTCCCTCCTCATTGCCTGCAACCTGGTGAGCAGAGGGCATGTTTTGGTCCTGTTTGTGTTATAGCTTTTTCAGTCCCACCATTCAGGGGTCCCATGTCTAGGAAGAATGAGGTACATGGACAACTGGAGGGTAAGCAAGGCAGAGAGCAGCTTCATTGAGCAACAGAAGAGCTCTCAGGAGATTTTAAGTGGGTAGCTCCTTTTTGCAGTCAGGTCTTCTGACGAGGAGACTCGAAGTGGGCAGCTCCTTCCTGCAGCTGGTCGTCTGGATGTCTGTGAGTATGGCTGAGTCTGGGATTTTTATGGGCTCAGAATGGAGGAAGTGTGTGCTGATTGGTATATGGGAGGCCACCTGGAAAAAGCACTGTTTAAGTTCTTACTCCAGCCAGTGGACTCCACCTGGAATCTGCAGTCTGGACCCTAGGCCTTAGGCCATTTCTGGCTCGAAGGTGGGGTTTCACCTGGGACCCACCCCTTTCTGGTCAGGAACCTGTGTCTGCCTCCCTCCATCAATATGCCATCCACAGTGCCCACACTGTTTGGGATGAGAGGTGCCTGCAGGCCCACTTTGAGCTTCCTTCACCCCGCTGGCCTCTCTGTCACTCTCACCAGCACCCAAAGTCTAGAGGGGGCTGAGGTGGCAGGGGGCTGGTGTGTCAGCACTGCCCCGAGCCTGTGCACACCCGACTGGGTCATGATAGTGTCCAGGCTCAGCCACAACTTTGCTCTGTACCAGAGCAGGTGCTAGGAGCAGGGAGAGGCCAGGGAGTGGGAGCAGGCACTTCCTAGCCTGCGGGGGAGGAGGGGGCTTCCTGGGCCCCTGAGAGTGCAGGAATGCTCGGGTTAGGAGTCTCCGCTGGCTGCAGCTGTGCCTGGAGCATGGGGCTCCCACCCTGCCAACTTGGTAGCAGGCAGGGCTCCCACTTGTTCTCTGCTCTGCTGGCTCCGTGGAGCATGCAGCCCGGCTGCGCCTCCCCTACTGCAACCAGCAGCTGCTCCAGACAGGCTGCCCCTGCCATCAGTAATGCTTATTTATAGTGTTGCAGTTTGGTATGTCTACAAACATATGACCTGAAATGTAGCAGAAGAAGTTATCTCTGGGTGGTGGGCTAGGTGATTATTATTTTTTTGGATTTTATAGTACATGTTATTTAAAAATCACTGTCCTGGTCAGGCACAGTGGCTGATGCCTGTAATGCCAGCACTTTGGGAGGCTGAGGTGGGCAAATCACGAGGTCAAGGGATCGAGTCCATCCTGGCCAAAGTGGTGGAACCCCGTGTCTACTAAAACTACAAAAATTAGCTGGGCGTGGCGGCGAGTGCCTGTAGTCCCAGCTACTCAGGAGGCTGAGGCAGGAGAATCGCTTGAACCCAGGAAGCAGAGGTTGTAGTGAGCCTCTGTGCAGAGTGCACATCATGCCAGTGCACTCCAGCCTGGCGACAGAGTGAGGCTCCATCTCAAAAAAAAAAAAAAATCACTGTCTTACTGATTAGTTCCATGTATAATTTCTGAAGGAGGCACTGTAACAGAATGATTTAGAGCAGGGGTTAAGTCAGGCAGGCCCGGTCTTTGGTAGCAGCCTCGATGCAATCCATGGTATGACTTGACTGTGTTACTTTTTCTCAGCATCTATTTTCTCATCTGTAAAATGGGACTCCTTAAACTTAACTCAGAGTTGTCAAGATTAGAAATGATAATGTATTATAAAAGCCTTTAAAAAGCAAATTTATTATTTTGCTTTAATTCTTGCAATAAAAACAAGTCTTTTTTTTTTTTTTTGAGGTGGAGTCTCGTACTGTTGCCAGGCTAGAGTGCAGTGGCATGATCTCGGCTCACTGCGGACTCCACCTCCTGGGTTCGAGTGATTCGCCCACCTCAGCCTCCTGAGTAGCTGGGATTACAGTCACATGCCACCATGCCTAGCTAATATTTGTATTTTTGTAGAGAAAGGGTTTCACCATGTGCACCAGGCTGGTCTTGAACTCCTATCTCAGGCGATCCACCCTCCTCGGCCTCCCAAATTGCCGGAATTACAGGCATGAGCCACTGTGCACAGCCAAAAACAAGTCAACTTTTCTTTGCCTCCCATTGAATGTATCATAACAAAGACATTCAAGATATAATAGTCAAAGCTCAACTGAATTTTGAGGCTGAACTATTGAGTGTATGATTAAGTGTAAGTTTCACTAAAATAAAATATAAATAATAATAATTAAAATGTAGTTTAAATTTTCTGCCAAGACAAATACTGTTTTCATTCTTGCTAATCTTCTTCACCTGTTGAACTACCACAGATGTTACATTTATTACCATGTATATAACAACTTTTTGCGGTCTGGGTCACACGAGAATAAACCCTGTCCTTAGGCATCCGTTGCATGTAATGAATTTGCTTCTCTCTTGTGTGCTACAATAGAACCAGCTTGTGTCATCTAAGTTCTCATATGGAAGCAGTGAGAAAACTGTCACCCAAATTGCTATCTGTTCTGTGGTTTAGATGAGGAGCCCTGATTGAGATGCCTGGCACGTAGAAGGCACTCAAAAGGAAACAGTTCCTATTGTATTTGTCCTAGAAGTCATGTAAAAGAGCAGTTGCTTTCCAGATTTCTTTGTTTTGTATAAGCATCTTTAGGAAAAGATATTTTCAGAGTATGATCCCATAAGTGGACAACTCTGTGGCAATTTCTTAGGCCCGGTCTTTGGATCTGGGACTGGCTCTGTGCTGTGTAGAACCACAGGCGGCTCCTCTGTTAGCCTTCTTGTAGTGTAACAGCCCTTTTCCTCCACTATAGGGCGCCAAGGTACTGCTTCCTATCTGGGCAGAGTTTCTGAACTACTTCTGCTTAACTGTCAGAAGGCTTATTGTATCAGAAGTTCAGGCCTCACGTTTGATGCTTTGTCACAAATTGCTTTATGGTAATATATTTCATTTGGATATTCATACTGCTTTTTTGGGACTTTTTAAAAAAATACACTGCTAACGATATTGTTTTAATATATTTTCTGGTGAATGTTTTCTCATCACTGCTTCCTATTTTATTTTAGCTACTGATCTACTTCTTGCCTGGAATCCCATTTGTTTGGGATTGGTAGAAGGCGTTATTGGGAAAATTCAACTTCATTCAGGTATGTTTCTATAAACTCCTTAAACTTGTCAAATTTATTATGGCCTTTTTTTGGTGTTTTCCTCTTTGAGGATGCATGTAGGTTCTCTTATAGCTTTGATTCCTTTGTCTTAATTTTGGGTCTGCTCAAAGTGGGTGTATTTCCATATAAGTTTAATGAAATAAAAAGATAACTTTAGAGAAAAAGTGGCATAAGATGACACTTCTTTCTGTTACTAAAAACAAACAAACAAACAAAAAAAAACTTAATGCCTGCTGTGTGTCAGGAATCATGCTTGTTGGTAGAACACAGTAATGAGCAAAGACCTGTTTCTACCCTTATAAAGCCTACAGTTTAGGAGGAAAGACAGGTATCAAAGACTAATCATGGAAATAAACATACGATGATTTGATAATTGTGGAAGGTGCCATGAAGGAAAGATATAGCAAATGCATCAATCTCAAAGGAGAGTAGTAGGAATAAAGCTGGAGAGGCAGGCAGGTGGCAGACCATGACTGGTTGGCTTTATGTAAGCTGTCTATTCCTGATACAGTCAACTTTGTCAGAGACAAGATTGGGTCTCTTAGCATACAGTGTGGTCCTATCAGGGATCCCTATCCAGAACAGGCAGATTGATGGGAAGTCCAGGTCACTCACCAGGCCCTCACTTGGAATGACAGGTACCTGTGTCCTAGGCCCAAGGGGAATTTTGTTGGTGAGAAAGTATAACAGGTACTATACAGGCAGGTCCCAAAAAGCTAACTGAAAGGGGCCAAATTTTATTTTTTTCTTTTTTGGTACCCTGCCCTTCAGGGAGCTTTTTTTTGGTTGGTTTTTGGTTGGTTTTTTTTTTTTTTTTTGAGATGGAGTCTCGCTCTGTCATGCAGGCTGGAGTATAATTGCACGATCTCAGCTCACTGCAACCTCTGCCTCCCGAGTTCAAGCCATTCTCCTGCCTTAGCCTCCCCGGTAGCTTGGATTATAGGCAGGTGCCACCATGCTCAGCTGATTTTTGTATTTTTAGTAGAGATGGGGTTTCACCATGTTGGCCAGGCTGGTCTTAAACTCCTAAGCTCAGGTGATCCGCCTGCCTTGGCCTCCCAAAGTGCTGGGATTACAGTCATGAGCCACACCTCACCCGGACTAGGGAGCCTTTTAAAATTAGAGATGGGTTCTCGCTATGTTGCTGAGACTGGTCTCAAACTCCTGGCCTCAAGCGATCCCCCTGCCTTGGGCTCCCAAAGTGCTGGGATTACAGGCATGAACCACCATACTGGCCTAAATGAAATACTTTAAGCACTATGTTTAAATAAGTATTTTTCCTTTGGTATCAATTTTAATGAGTTATGAATTTAGGAGGCTTTGCCATTATTTCTGTGTAATTGTGAGTATCTCTATAATGTGTCCTTTTTTATTATTTAAAAATAATATTATTAAGCATTTGGGAGCTAGATTGATTTTTGTATATAAGAAATAAGCACATGTATCTGGAACAATCTAATTTTTCTTTGCTAGATTCTTTGGTTGTTTTTAAAAGTGTGTTTTTTCATGAAATATTTTACAATTTCAAAAGCTGTTTATCACAGATGTGCAGTAAGGTTGTTGTAAAACACACACATATATCTACCACCTAGATTAAGAAATGAAATATGGGTTGCGTGCAGTGGCTCACACCTGTAATCCCAGCACTTTGGGAGCCCAATCACCTGAGGTGGGGAGTTTGAGATCAGCCTGATCAACATGGAGAAACCCTGTCTCTACTAAAAATACAAAAAAACAGCTGGGCATGGTGGTGCATGCATGCCTATAATCCCAGCTACTCAGGGAGGCTGAGGTGGAGAATCACTTGAACCTGGGAGGCGGAGGTTGTGGTGAGCTGAGATTTCACTGTTGCAATCCAGCCTGGGCAACAAGAGCGAAACTCTGTCACAAAACAAACAAACAAAAAAAGAAATGAAATATAACCAGTGTGTTTGGAGCTGTCTCTGTGCCTTTTTCCAAATGTTTCCTGTTTCTTTCCTCTTAAAGGAACCTGCTATTTTGAATTTTGTATTCCCTTGGTTTTCATTATTGCTTTTATTATATATGTATTCCTAAATGTGTTGCTAAGGCTTGTATTTTGGGGATTATATATAAATTATATTAAGCTATTTGTTATTTCACTTATTTTTATTTATATTTTTGAGATTTATCTATTCATGAAACTGTAGTTCCTTATTTTCACTATTTATGAATATATCATGATTTGTTCTTTTTCCTGTCACTGGGTAATTGTTTCTTTATTTTTTCCCTTTCTTTTTTTGCTATTTGAACTAATACTGCTATGAGCATTGTTGTGTATTCTGTATTTGGTGGGTTTTTAAAAAATTCTTCCAACACAGAGGAGAAAAGCATTTAGTCATTGTGTAACCATGTAACCAAGGTATTTTAATAACACTCTCCTACCTGTCCACATTTCCATACATATATTTTTAATTCATTTACGTGCTGACAGGATAATTTCACAGCTGGGTGTTCTGAGCTAAAATTCATTTTCTGTTATTTAAATGACACATATGAAACTTTTGAGTTATTTTTTCGCATTTTCAGTCACATCTTAGCACAGTGAATAAATCACTGCAGTCAGTCAGGAGACCTGAATATAAGCTGTATTTATTTAGCTTTGAGATACAGGAGACGCTGCCTAATATCTCTTTGATATATCTCTTGTTATGTAACAAGCCAATCCCAAAAGTTAACGGCTTAAAACAACAACAGTGTGGCTGAGTGTGGTGGCCACGCCTGTAGTCCCAGCTACTCGGGAGACTGAGGCAGGAGAATTGCTTGAATCCAGGAGGTGGAGGTTGCAGTGAGCTGAGATCGCACCATTGCACCACTCTAGCCTGGGTGGTGGGGTAAGACTGTGTCTCAGAAAAAAAAAGAACAACAGTGCATAATTTCTCATGATTCTATGGGTTCACAGAGCAGCTCTGCTCTTCTCTATTATATTGGCTGGGGTCACCCATGTAGCAGCAATCACCGGGAGTTTGCCTTGGGGGGCCTCAGTTCTCCTTCACCTGGCCCCTCCCTCCATGTGTCTCTTCTCACAAGGCCTCTCCTTGAGTCCTCCTTTCTTCTAGATAACCTGGACATCCTTTCAGGATAGTGGCTGGGTGCTGAGAAGACAGCTCCTAGTATTCAAGGGCCTATATGTCTTAAGTTGTTAAACAAGGTAAAAGAAACCAGTCTCTTAATTTCCGTAGGGTATTATGAGTCCCAAATGAGATAACGTACCTGCAAGTGCTTAGTAAATTGTAAACCACCATTTTATCAAGGCTCTTTGGTTGCAAATACAAACCTATCAGCTTATGCAAAAACACATACTTTTTTACGAGGAACCCATGGACCGAAAATAAGAAAGAAATAGATGTTTTACAGGATCCAGGATTACTTTATTGGTACTGCTGGTCTCTGACAACCACTTCTTCTTCTATGTCTCTTTTATTCTTCTCTCTTTTTGACTTTCTCTGTTTGTGTGTATGTAGGACAAAAGTTCTGCCTTTAAAATGGCACCTTCAGCCCTCAAACCAACTGACATCTGATAGTCCCTGAAATGACTGGAAACTGACCAGCAATCAAAACAGATTGAGTAGTGAGTCCATGTTAGACTTCTAGTTAAGAGACTTATTGGCCCACCTTGGGTCAGGGGACTCTTGGCCAGGGTCACATAGGTCAGATGTGCTCCAGAGTCCCAGTCTCCTAGGTGGGAGTCAGAGCAGGAGGGTTTGGACTTGGCAGACAGCCCAGAAGCTGTCTACTACAAA
Organism: Plecturocebus donacophilus; assembly: GCA_004027715.1. NCBI lineage: Eukaryota > Metazoa > Chordata > Mammalia > Primates > Pitheciidae > Plecturocebus > Plecturocebus donacophilus. The sequence continues at coordinate 19,062 of PVKP010019608.1, read as the reverse complement.
TAATGTACAAATGTAAGTTAGTTAATAGTTGGTGAGTTTGTGACACAGTCAAAGTGTGGTCATTTAGGAGGCAGTGAAGGTGTGGTCATCTGTGGGCAGCCCCCTTTATATGTACTGCTCCTCCTTGCTGTTTTTTGGTCCCAAAACAAGTGAGAATACCTGTGATGGTAGGATATTTTAGAAGAGGGAGAGGTGGAGAATAGAGTGAACTGGAGAAAGAAAGTAAGAAAAAGGAAAGAAGGACAGGGAAATTCTCTTAATTTTTCACTCTCCTAATCCTGGAACCTTTTTTTTCCTTCTTCTTGTCACGTCACTTGAAAGGTTTGGCTCTTAAGCAAGAGAGTGGGGAGGAAGCAAAAGAAACTCTTTTCTGGGCCCCTGCTGCTTTTCCTTCCCTCTCAACCCTCTTCGTGTCACTCTGCCCCCAGCCCCTCGCCTGTGAGCACCCATCTTACTTACTCCCCTCATCTGTCCTTGGGGATGCCCCCTTGTCTCCTCTCCCTGCCCCGCCATTAAAGCTCTTGCCCTAGGTCAGATTGGCTAGAAGGGAGGTATGTGCCTGCTGTGTTAGAAAGAATTGAAAAAATTACTTCAGGGGCATTTTCCCTGGGAGCATCTTATTTTTGGAGCATAGGGGATGAGGGGAATAAAATGTCTGTACTTAAACTTTCTCCTGTTTCCCTCCTACTTATTCTTCACATATTAATGCACAAATTTTTGTTCTCATCTAGTGAGATGGGAACATGAATTTATTTGAACAGATGTCATTGACAGTCTTAAAGTGGCGTGGGTGAGCCATGCTGCTGTTCCTGTCACTGAACTCTGAGCTCTGTGTAATGAAGCAAGGGCTTGTGACTTAGGAACTGTATTAGTTTGCTGCCATAGCAAAGTACCACTGGCTGGGTGGCTTAAACGACGGAGTTGTATTTTCTCACAATTCTGGAATGCAGAAGTCTGAAATCAAGGTGTTAGCAGAGTTGGTTCCTCCCGAGGCCTCTCTCTTAGGCTTGTATGTGGCCGCCATCCCATTGTGTCTTCATGTGGTTTTCCCTCCGTAACTGTGTGTCTGTCTGAATTTCCTCATCTTGTAATGACACCAGTCATTTTGGATTACGGCCCACCCAAATAAACTCATTTTAACCTAATTACCTCTTTGAAGACCCTGTCTCTAAATATCACATTCTGAGGTCCTGGGAGTTCAGACTTCAGCATATGAATTTTAAGGGGACACAGTTTAGCCCATAACAGAAACATAATAGCCTCTGAATGCTCATTACAAAAACATGTCAAAAAGAATTCCCTCTAATCTGGTTTGCTGTTTCCTGCCGCTTGACCTTATTTCAGTGTGATAGGCCAGTCCTCACCACTGGCTAGGCACCCACTCCAGACACGAACTAATTCTGAAAGATCACACAGTTACCTTGAGTCAGGAGACTTCATCTAGCCTCAGTTGCCATCTAGAAGACAAAGCTGATTATAGTTCCTTGATACAGTTATTTTGAAGGTTTAATAAAACTCACGTAAAGTGAGTTCTTAGTAATAAGCATTCAATATATGCGGATTACTATTTTTTTCTCTTAAAGAGCCTCAGAGGTGTCAGATATTCTACTCGACAACCACTTACATTTTGGCTACACAATTTTGAACAGATTTTAAACATGGACTATTTTTCTAATGATAATTTTTGCTGAAACTGTAATAAGAACAAGTCACAGGCTGTATGTGGTGACTCACACCTGTAATTCCAGCGCTTTGGGAGGCCAAGGCAGGTGGATCACTTGACGTCAGGCATTGGAGACCAGCCTGGCCAACATGGTGAAACCCCATCTGTACTAAAAATACAAAAATTAGCCTGGTGTGGTGGTGGGCGCCTGTGGTCCCAGCTACTTGGGAGGCTTAGGCAGGAGAATCGCTTGAACCCAGGAAGTGGATGTTGCTGTGAGCCAAGATCACACCACTGCATTCCAGCCTATGTGACAGAGGAAGACTCTGTCTAAAAAAAAAAGAAGTCACTGAAAGACTACATTGTAAAAATGTATAAAAAGTAATGTTTTTGGTAGTAACAGATTAGTAGCATTAGCAAAAGTTATTTTGTAATCCACAGTTCCTTTAAAAAATGCTGTCCAGAGTTTTTATTGGGAATTGGCCATGTGGACATTCTGATCACCATGTGACTGTCCTTAGTCTCTAACATCTCTAGAGCTTGAGTGGTACCACACGACCCAAGGCCTCCCACCAGAATTTACACTGTTGGCATAGATTATCTGGCATTGCTCAAGGTCTCCAGTAAACAAAGACACTCCTACAGGCAGAACATTCCAAAGGCTTAGAAATTACAGCAAAGTTAATAAAGAAAAAAATAATTATGACAGAAGAATTTCAAACTATTTTTGTTTGTGTTATCCTTTGTTAATAAATTGCCTGCCCTTTTAGCAAGTTCTGCCAAAAAAAAAAAAAGGAAAAAGAAAAATGGTTCCATTTAATGCCTATAAAATATCTGTTTAGAATCATTAGCCTGTTTCTGGGTTGCAAGGCCTCTTCCCCAGATATCTGTAGGCAGGTGGACTTCAGCCAGGGTGTAATGTACTCAGTCTCCAACAACTCAAACATGTCTGACTTTGGTCTGACCAGTTGAGAGATATTAATACGAGGAACAGAAAGTAGGAGATGTGTAATGTATCAAATAGGAGAAAGAAAAGTGTAGACTTATGAAAAAAGATTCATTGTAGTATCCAGGAGGAAATAAAAATGGCAGTCAAGGCTGGGCACAGTGGCTCACACCTGTAATCCCAGCACTTTGAGAGGCTGAGTTAGGGCAGATCACTTGAGGTCAGGAGTTTGAGACCAGCCTGACCACATGGTGAAACCCCATCTCTACTAAAAATATGAAAATTAGCTGGGCATGGTGGTGTGTGCCTGTATTCCCAGCTACTTGGGAGGCTGAGGCATGAGAATCACTTGAACATGGGAGGTGGAGGCTGCAGTGAGCCAAGATCTTGCCACTGCACTCCAGCCTGGGTGACAGCAAGACTCCATCTGGAAAAAAAAAAAAAGAATGGTAATCAAATTCATATTATAATTGTAATTGCATATTAATTTTTTCTTTTTCTTTTTTGTCTGTCTTCTCATGAGAATAACCTCCAAGTAGACAGCAGCTGGGGGCCATGTCTGTTCTGCTTACCTGCTGTGTCTCTGTGTGCTGGCCCACTGCAGGGCTATTCAGAAATCTTTAGCTAGTACTTAAGGATTTAATGAGTATCTATGGAGTACCTGTTGCGTGCCACGGTCTGTACTCAGTGCTGGGAGCTGCAGATTGAACAAAACTCAGAGTTTCCGGAAACATAGTCTCAGAATCTGAGTGATAGTTGTTAATTACCAGTTACACACTTTTACCATTACAAACGTAATCATCTGAAGACAAGTGTGGGGTACTGTGGTGCGTATGACAGAAGAGCCCACCCGGTGGAGCTGGGGTTGCTGGATGGAAAGCATCTCATGTGGACAGGACCAGAGGTGGGATCGGGAGGGATTGAAGGGAGAGATAGTTCTTGGCAGAGTATGAAGTTGTGCAAAAGGCCCACGTGATTGATGTGTTTCTTCTCTTAATTTTCTGTGTGATGTCTGGGTATAGCCATTTCTTCACACAGACATCCAGGAAAAGACTGCTTTAGGCTGGAGATTTAAAATAGATCACAAAAGCTCTTCAAGTTATAATGTATTTTTAAGATTGAGAAGAGGATAAGCTCAATTAGGGTGAGAAGTATCTGAAAATAAAAAGCGAAAAGATCATTAGTAAAGGAATATATCCCACGATATATTCAGGACTAGTTTAAAGAGAAAATTGTCAGGAGTCTTGATTAATTTGGCAATAGAGGCTCTTTGTTTAGTAATTAACTGAATTACTGCTGATAGTACTGAACAATCATAGTCAAAAATTCATTCAAGTAGATCTTATTCATTAAAATAGTACTCACTATCTACTGTTCCTCCATTTTTTAAGTGGTAATGATGTCTCAATCATTAAGATGGTAAAGTGTATTATGCATATTTCTAATACTGATTTTAGTCTTCTCTCTATGGAGACTTTCTTGCTATGACACTAGTGACATGAAATATTTTATATTTTAGTGATGAATGAACGGAGCGTCACTAGCATTATTTTAGTGTATGCCTTCAAACCCTTTGGAAAACCCCACTCCTTAAGGACATTGGAGAGAAACAAGGGAGTCTCACAGGGTCCCTGTGGAGCTCTCATCCTCTGCTGGAGGCCTGGGTCATGGGACAAGCCTTTTAGTTATTGTTTCTGTTTAGATACGAGTTTGCCTGTGTACAACTGTACTGTGGGAGATGCAGGTTGTTTTACTGTCTATTGACAACTCACATAATTAAAAACATGTAGGTATTGTGGTAATAGTTATACAACTCTAAATGTATTAAAATCATTGAGTTGTTTCCTTATATGGATGAAATTTATAGTATACAAATTATAGTAAATATGTATTGAGATACAATTTATATCTTATTTGTAACATAACATTTCTACCAAAATATAAGTGATCTAAAACATAATTCAAATAGTCTTTTTTGGCTGGATGCAGTGGCTCATACCTGTAATCTCAGCACTTTGGGAGGCCAAGGCACCCGGATCACCTGAGGTCAGGAGTTTGAGACCAGCGTAACATTGCTAGCCTCCCAAGTAGCTAGTAGTCCAAGCTACTTGGGAGGCTGAGACAGGAGAATCCCTTGAACCTGGGAGGCAGAGATTTCAGTGAGCTGAGTTAGTGCCATTGCACTCCAGCCTGGGTGACAAGAGCGAAACTCCATCTCAAAACAAAAACAACAACAAAAAAACAAATACAGTCTTTTTTTGTTTTGAAGACAGAGTCTTACTCTGTCACCCAGGCTGGAGTGCAGTGGCATGATCATGGTTCACTGCAGCCCATGATTGACCTAACTGGGCTCCAGTGATCTTCCCATCTGTTTCCCAAGTAGCTGGGACTCTAGACACATGCCACCGTGCCCAGCTAATTTTTGTATTGTTTTTTTAGTAGAAATGGGGTTTTGCCGTGTTGCCCAGGCTCGTCTTGAAGTCCTGAGCTCAAGCGATCTGCCTGCCTTGGCCTTCCAAAGTGCTGGGATTATAGGCATGAGCACTGTGCCCAGCCTCAGATACAGTCATTTTATATTCATTTTCTCATTTATGAGGATCTCAGAGTTACTGACTTCAAGAGGTAAGATTTACTTTTTTTTGAGACAGAGTCTTCCTCTTGTTGCCCAGGCTGGAGTGCAGTGGCACTATCTTGGCTCACTGCAACCTCCACCTCCTGGGTTCAAGCAATTCTAATGCCTCACCCTAAGGTGGCTAATTTTTGTATTTTTAATATAGACAGGGTTTCACCATGTTGGCCAGGCTGGTCTCAAACTCCTGCCTGCCTTGGCCTCCCAAAGTGCAGGGATTATAGGCATGAGTCACCATTTCTGGCCTAGAAGTAAAATTTTCATCGGTGACCAGATTCCTGGTTAACCCTTAGAATATTCTTTAGCTATAGTTTAGTGGACCCGTTTTCTTAACAGACTTGAGTCTTGGAAGCAGGCAGCTGAGTGGTGTGAGAGATTACTTTCTCTGGTATCTTCTCATCCATCTTGTTTTTGCTTCCCTCCTGTTCCTTTTCCTCTCCCTTCAGGTACCTAGATGTTTGAGTGCTTCATCCTTCTCTCTTTGCTCCCCTCAGCTTGTCCCCACATTTTGTGCTTCAGAATTTCTCACCTCCCTTTCCCTAGTCTTGAGCCTGTCTCCTTGGTGCAGATGGTTTTACCTCCCTGGTAGTGATGCTTGAACAAGTCACATGAATGTGACCTGCAGTTCTGAGCTCCCAGAGCGTGGTTACACAAGTATGCTTCTTATTCCTGAGCATATCTCTTAAGTGGCATGGCAGATTTTTATATTTTCAGGCAGAGAGATACTTGAGAGGCAGGCCAGCATGCCTCATATGCTATTCTACTGTCATTCCTTTTTTCTAGTTATAAACTCATTTGTTTTTAATACTCCAATTTTCCTCAGTGATCTCAATGGCAGCAATGGTAAAGGTTTGGTTTTCAGCCTCAGAAAGAGGGGAGGAAAGCTTGCAGTGATGTGTGCCTGTAGTCCCAGTTACTTGGGAGGCTGAGGGCAGGGGGACTGCTTGAGGCCAGGAGCTCGAGGCTGTGATGCATGATGATCATGCCTGTGAATAGCCACTGCACTCCAGCCTGGGCAACCTAGTGAGACCCTGTCTCTTAAAAAATAAGAATTTAAAAAGGAGGATTGTTAAGGTAAAAATGACTGTGTGGGCCACCTATACAGGTGCTTTCTGTATTTCCTCCTTTGTATCACCTTTTGGAGTTTTAAGTAATTCCAGTCAAATTATTGTCAGAGCTAATTGTGTTTAAGAAAGGAGATTCTTGACAAATATATTAAGTTCTCATTTAGTTAGACTTGGCCAGTAACAACCATTGTTAGCAAAAAAAGATTATTTAATTGACTTGGATAGCAGGTTTGTTACAGCCTGTGAACTTGATTCCCTTTGTGTATGGACCAATCACCTCCAACCTTGAAGCATTTTTATGTCACTTTTCAAAGCAGTAATTTATCTTTATGATGATTAACTTGCATCATGAGTAAAAATCCTGATTGTCTTTAGTATGCTGGTATTTAATGGGCAGGAAAGTATTAAAGCTTTCAATAAACATACAGGAAAACATTTTAGTACTTTAGGGGAATAAGCTATAGTTATCTGGAAAATACATTTTTATATAGAAAATCATTTTGCCCAACAGTACTTAAAAAGTTAGACTTTTCTAGTTTTCTATAGAAACAAAAGAGTTTATGTTTTTATAGAGTATAATAGATTATTTCAAGATCATTTCATTTTATGGCAGATTTATTTAGGGATTTAACTATAGTCTTAAGCTTTCCAGGCTAAGCAGAATATACTTCTAATTGCACCATTTGGTACTTTTGAAATAAAGCCTATTAAAAATGTCTCTTGCTGTAGATGCCCTCCCTATGAGTCATTGTCACTTTTCTATAAACCGAGACTTAGGAAACTTTAGTAAACAACAGAGCAACCAGTTGGGAAACAGGGAATAGCTGCTATGTTTGGAAAATGAACAAATTAATAGTTAGCTCTTTAGTCACTGAGAGCATTAGAAGCCTAATGTGATGTGCTTTTAGCTATCAGGTACCTAACATTGAACAAACCAGCACTGGCGTGGTGGTAGCATTACTTGTTATTCCATTTACTTGATGTATGTTGCTCCCTGAAATACAATCTGGGATATATGATGCTCTACTTCCATTAGGGGGAAAAACATTTCTCTTAGTATAGATTTTTTTTTTTAAATACATGGCTTTAAATATAAAAGAAAAATTCATTAAACATACTGTGAATTCATATTTTTAGTCAAAATTTAAATTCATGCATAAGTGTGCATAAAACCTACTTTATAGACTCATATTCATATTCACTTAAAAGTGCTAAAAGTCGATTAATAGCTTATTCATCAGATATCATGAAGTAGGTTTTATACACACTTAGGACTCAATTTACATTTCTACCAAAGATTTGTAAGTAAGGGAGAATACTTAAAATTGGAGCATAATATGCCTTGGGATAAACTATTAAAATACTCTCCTAATTATTAGTTTCTCTTAGCATGTTAATATTATAGTTCAGTTGTTCCTTGGTATGAGGAGGAGGGGTTGGTTTCAGGACCACCCATGTATACCAAAATCCATACATGCTCAAGTCTTGAAGTTGGCCCTATAGAACCTATGTATATGAAAAGTTGGTTCTTTGTTTGTATTGGCCCTATAGAACCTATGTATATGAAGAGTTGGTTCTTTCTCATTCCATGAGTATTGTATTTTCAGTCTGCATTTGATTGGAAAAAATCTCCATGTAAGTGGACCCTTGCAGTTAAACTTGTGGTGTTCAAGGGTCAACTGTGTATAATAGTTCTCTCTTCATCTATTTGGGCTGCTATAACAGAATATAATGGACTGGGTGACTTATAAACAACAGAAGTGTATTTCTGATGGCTCTGAGGCTATGCAGCCTAAGATCAAAGCCCCAGCAGATTTGATGTTTGGTGAGGGCCTGCTTTTTATATATGGATGGCCTTTTCTCACTGAGTCCTCACATGGTGGGAGGCATGAGGGAGCTCTCCTGGGTCTCTTTATAAGAGCACTAATCCTACTGATGATGGTGGAGCCCTAATAACCTCATCATCTTCCAAAGGCCCTACCTCCTAATACCATAACATTGGGGATTAGGATTTCAGCATACAGTCAGGGTCCTCCCTATCTGTAGGTTCCACATCTGCAGATCAAAAATATTCAGAAAAAAAAAATACAAATATTATAACAACTATTTAAATGCCATTTATATTGTATTAGGTATTAGAAGTAATCTAGAGATGCTTTAAAGTATACAGGAGGATGTGCATAGGTATATGCAACTATTAATACTATGCCATTTTACATAAGGGACTTGAACATTTGAGGATTTTGGTATCCATAAGGGGTTGTAGAATCAATCCCCTGAAGATACTGAGGGGTGACTGTATGAATTTGGGGGAATATGAACATTTAGCTTATAATATTCTGTCCCTGGTCCCCTCAAATGTATGTTCTTCTCAAATGCAAAATACATTCATTATAATCCCAACAGCCCCAAACTCTTAACTCATTCCAGCATCAATTCTAAAGTAAAAAATCCAAAGTCTTGATTAAATGTCATCTAACTCAGATGTGGGTGAGACGCAAGGTATGATTCATCCTGAGGCAAATTGCTCTTCAGCTGCAAACCTGTGAAACCAAACAAGTTACCTACTTAGAAAATACAGTGGTGGGACAGACATGGGCTAGACATTTCCATTTCAAAAGAGAAATAGGAAAGAAGAAAGGGGTAATGGAGCCCTGGTAAGTCCAAACTATAAGCCAAACTCCTTGAGATCTTAAGGCTTGAGAATGAATTTTCACTGAGTCCATGTTCTGCAGTCCAGGCCCACTAGGGTAGAGGTCCTACCTTCCAGGCCTGCTGAGGTAGGGGCCTGCCTCCACAGCTCTACCCAGGAAGGGTTGTGCCCCTCAGGCCCTGCTGGTTGTTCCTATCCCCACAGCATCGGGCAGAGACCATCTTGCCTATTCAAAATAAGGCAGTCCCCGCCTATGCCTTTTGAAACCCAGAAAGCAGCCCTGATGATCTCTTAATCATCTTTGGGATTGTTCTGCCTTGTCTTGAAGAATAGTGCACATTCTCTGCCAAAAAGCTCTGTGGTCCCGGTCTGTAAAACCCAAGAAGACAGTTCATTCTTTGTTTAGTTCCTTCCCTTCAGATTCCCAGTTCCTTCCCTTTCATTCCTTCCCAGTTCCTTCCCTTTCATCTCACACTGGCCATTCTCCTGCTGGGGTGGCTTATCAAGTCCATGGGTCACACCCATATTACTCTCCTTATCAGAGGGACTTGGGCACACCTGTTGTGTTTTCCCCTGAACATGCCCTTTTTAAAATTTCCGTAGTATGGCCAGAACTGTTCCAGTTTTTAAGTTCTGCGTCATTTTTGCTTAATAATTCTGTCTTTAAGTCATAGCTCTCCTCGCATTTTATCATAATCAGGCAGAAATAGCCAAACTGCAACTTTGACAGTTTGCTTAGAAATTGCTTCGGGTAAATATCCGATTTTATCACTCTTAAGTCCTCCCTTCCACAAAATACTAGAACATGCACACACTTCAACCAAGTTCTTTGTCACTTTATAACCCGGGTCCCCTCCATGTTGTACAATAAAATGTGTCTTATTTTCATCTGAGACTTCATCAGAATGCTCTTTACTGTCCATGTTTTCTACCAACATTCTGCTCAGGATTACTCAGGAATTCTCTGAGAAGATTGAGGCTTTTTCTACAGCTCATCTCTCTTCTTTCTGAGTCCTCACCAGAACCACCTTTAAAGGTTCATGCAGGGTAATGTAGGTTTTTTTCTAATAGTAGGCACCTCCAAACTCTTCCAGCCTCTACCCATTACCCAGTTCCAATGCTGCTTCCACATCTTTAGATGTTTGTTACAGTAGCACCCCTGCCATTTGCTACCAAAATCTGAATTAGGGCTTTCCAGAACCAATAGTGTATACGCGTGCAAATGCATGCACACACAGTTGACTCTTGGACAATACAAATTTAAACTGTGTGGGTTCATGTATAGTATTTTCTTTTGCCTCTTCCACACCCGAGACTTCAAGACCAAACCTTGCTCTTCCTTCCTCTTCCTCAGCCTACTCAACATGAAGATAAGGATGAAGACCTTTATAATGATCCACTTTAACTTAATGAGTAGTAAATACGTTTCTCTTCCTTACGGTTTTCTTTCTCTTTTTTTTTTTTGGAGACTGTTTTGCTCTTGTTGCCCAGGCTGGAGTGCAGTGTTGCAATCTCCGCTCACTGTAACCTCTGCTTCCCAGGTTCAAGCTATTCTCCTACCTCAGCCTCCCAAGTAGCTGGGATTATAGGCATGCACCACCATGCCTGGCTAATTTTTTGTATTTTTAGTAGAGATGGAGTTTCACCATGTTGGTCAGGCTGATCTTGAACTCCTGACCTCAGCTGATCTACCTGCCTTGGCCTCGCAAAGTGCTGGAATTACAAGTGTGAGCTACCACACCTGGCCACTTGTGGTTTTCTTAATAACATTTTCTTTTCTCTAGCTTACTTTATTTATTTTTTTGAGACAGAGTTTTCCTCTTGTTGCCTAGGCTGGACTGCAGTGGTGTGATCTAGGCTCACTGCAACCTTTGCCTCCTGGATTGAAGCGATTCTCCTGCCTCAGCCTCCTGAGTAGCTGGGACTACAGGTGCCTGCTACCATGCCCAGCTAATTTTTTCTATTTTTTTGTAGAGATGGAGTTTCACTATGTTGGCGAGGCTGGTCTTGAACTCCTGACCTCAGGTGATCCACCTGCCTTGGCCTCCCGAAGTGCTGGGATTACAGGTGTAAGCCACCGTGCCCGGCCTGGCATACTTTCTTGTAGGAATACAGTATATAATACAGCATACAAAGTATGTGTTAATCAACTATGTTGTTAATGAGGCTTCTGATCAATAGTAGGCTTTTCATAGTTAAGTTTTGGGAGAGTTAAAAGTTGTATGTGGATTTTGTTTTTGTTTTTGAGGCAAAAACAAAACTCTGTCTCCCAGGCTGGAGTGAAGTGGGGAGATTTCACCTTATTGCAACCTCAACCTCCTGGGTTCAGGTGATTCTCATGCTTCAGCCTATTGAGTAGCTGGTACTACAGGTACGTGCCATGGTACGTGGCTAATTTTTGTATTTTTTTTTTTTTTTTTGTAGAGACAAGATTTTGCTATGTTGCCCAGGCTGGTCTCAAACTCCTGAGCTCAGGTGACCCACCTGCCTCAGCCTCCCAAAGTGCTGGGATTATGGGTGTGAGCCACCACACCTGGCTCGCGCTCTCTCTCTCTCTCTCTCTCTCTGTGTGTGTGTGTGTGTGTGTGTGTGTGTGTGTGTGTGTGTAGAGAGAGAGAGATTTAACGTCTATAAGATAATTATTATATACAGAGATTGGCTCATGTGATTATGGAGGCTGAGAGGTCCTGCAATCTGGCCATATGCAAGCTGGAGAACCATGAAAGCTGATGGCATAGTTCCAGTCCGAGCCCAAAGGACTGAGAACCATGGGAGCCAATGGTGTAAGTCTCAGCTGGAACCCAAGGGCCTTACAACCAGGAGCACTGATGTCTGCAGGCAGGAGAAGATGATGTCCCAGCTCAGAGAGCAAGGTAGCCCATCCTTTGCCTTTTTCTTCTATTCTGGCCCTCAATGGATTGGATGATGCCTACCTGTATTGGTGAGGGCAGTCTTTATTCAGTTTACCAATTCAAATGCAAATCTCTTTTGGAAATATCTTCACACACAAACCCAGAAATTATGTTTTACCAGCAGTCTGGGCATCCCTTCCCAGTCAAGTTGACCCACAAAATTAACCATCACAGGGTCATTTACAGATATTTCATACACTTAAAAAATGAGGTCAAATAAACTAATCAGAGGTTCTGTTTCTGACAGCAGCAGTATTTGATGAAATAATGGCCAAGAATTTTCTAAAACCAACTGTAAATACAAGCCACAGATTCAAGAAATACTTTGAATCCAAGGAGAAAAACATAAAACCACACTTAGTTACCTCATAGTAAAACTGATAAACACTAAAGACAGAGAGGATATCCTAAAAGCAGCCAAAGAAAAAAAAATACACACTAAATTCAAAGCCATGTAGTAAGCCCTGATAGAAACAATGGAAGCCAGAAGACAATGAAATGACATCGTCAAAGTGCCTGTCCAGAATTTTATACCTTCAGAAATTAAGAAAAATAAAGACACTTTGAGACAAAAACTGAGATAATTTGTAACCAGCAGTTTCTGCATTAAAAGAAATACTAGAGAGGGCCAGGCACAGTGGCTCATGCCTGTAATCCCAGCATTTTCGAGGCCAAGGCAGGAGGATCACCTGAGGTCAGGAGTTTGAGAACAGCCTGGTCCAACATGGTGAAACCCTGTCTCTTCTAAAAATATGAAAATTAGCCAGGCATGGTGGAGGGCACCTGCAATTCCAGCTACTTGGGAGGCTGAGGCAGGAGAATCACTTGAACCTGGGAAGTGGAGATTGCAGTGAGCTGAAATCGCGCCACTGTACTCCAGCCTGGGCAACTTCAGCCGAGTGAGACTAGGTCTTCCCCCCAACCCCCTAAAAAAATACTAGAGAGATTTTCAGGCAAAAGGAAAATGATTTCAGATGGGAACATGGAGGGGTAGGAAGGAATGAAGATCAATGGAAAGGGGAAATAAATTAGTAAATTTAAGTGAAACAAATTCATGGGGCTTACATTTAAATGTGGACTTAAAATACACAACAATAATAGTAACAATGAGAAATGAAAAGGAATTGGTATTCTAAGTCCTTTCACTGTCCAGCATCTGGAAAAAGTACAAATTTATATTAGGCTTTTGTAAATTAGGGTTCATGTTATCCCCTACAGTGTAACCACTAACAGAATAATAAAATATTGTAAAAAGTAATAAAGGGGAAAAGCAGAATAATAATGATTTAAAAATTTAATCCAAAAGAAGGCAAGGAAAGGTATGTATGGAACAAGTGGGATAAATAGTAAGATGATAGTTTGATTCCTAAACATGTCAGTCATTACGTAACAAATGAGTAGACTTAATGCTTCAGTTAAAAACCAGAGATGTTTATACTGGAAAAACAATAAAATCCATCTACTGTGTTGGAACTGAATCATTTTCTGAGTGCAAAACACACACACAAAAAGACAAAAATATCCATCTACATGCTGCTTTCAAGACAAATGTCTTAGATATATGAAGACAGAAAGTAAAAGCGTAGAAACCGCGGACATTAACCTAACGAAAACTGGTGTCACTGTGCTAACATCAAAGTAGACTTTAAGGCAAGAAGTAGAATCATTTCAAAAATAACAAAATGTTCAAGTCACCAGAAAGACAGAACAGTTTGAAATTTGTATGCACCTAAGTATAACCTCAAAACCAACTGTAGATATATATAAAAAAACAGCAAGTCATGTGGCTTACATGTTTTAGTTGAGACTCTCAATTTGAAATGACAGAGGAACGTGAATGTTCCTATTGGCAATGTGGCAGAAAAGAAAGGAAAGGCGGGCAGACTTTTTCTCCTTTTCAGATTATCTTTTTCCTTCTTTACCAACATGTCTTTATCCTCTGATGTATCCGATGCAAATATAGACCCTTCTGTGATGCTTCGAGCATAATCTGCAGAAGCACAGCCCTTTAATAAATATTTGTATTTGAATATTATGCTACAAAAGACTTTTGAGTATATGGTATGCACCTCTGTCTTTGGGTTAGCATTTGTTGGCATGTTAATATAATCATAAATTCTTGTCAAGTGTGGTGGTGCACACCTGTAGTCCCAGCTACTAGAGGGCCAAGGTGGGAGGATCACTTGGGCCCAGGAGTTCTGGGCTAGAGTGAGCTATGCTGACTGGGTGTCCACACTGAGTTTGGCATCAAATATGGCGGCCTCTTGGGAGTGGGGGGAACACCAGGTTGCATAAGGAGGAGTGAACCGGCCTGGATCAGAAACAGAGGTCAGAACTTCCATGCTGATTAGCAGTGGGGTGGCGCCTGTGAAAAGCCACTGCACTCCAGCCTGGGGAATATAATGAGATCCTGTCTCTTAAAAGGGAGAGAAAGAAAAGAAAAAAAATGACAAATTCTCCTGTGCTGGCTCCTCAAGTCATAATTGCACAACTGTCTGAGTGTTCAGGCAGATGGGTGCACTCTGTTTCACCATTTCCTAGCCTCTCTGTGACTATTCCAGTGGACCTAGGAAAGGTAACTCTTGGCCTCAGGAATATAATGTGCAGTATTAGGGCATAATAAAGGAAGTAAACACCTGAGACTCATTAGTAAATGCACCTTCCCTTCCTTTTTATCTTTGTTCCTCACACAAATGTTTATAGAGATAAATTGGAAAGTGTCCAAAAGAGAGTGAAAATAGAACCTACAAAATAAATTATGGTTGTATGCTGTGAACATAAGTCAGTTTAAGTTCTCAAGTAAAATTAAAAGGACTAGTGCCAGGAATGGTAACCAGTTACTTTCTATCGCTCTTGTTTTTCTTATGTGAGAGAACTAAGAAAGCAGGGTTTGGATTAGGTTTAAAGAATTTCCATGGAGTGGGGAATAATGGTCAAAGAGAACTTTAGTTTTATTTCTAATGTTTAAACTTTCAAAAAATGAGATGTATTTATATATTCCCTGTATAATGTTAATAAAAATAAAAATGATTGCTGGACATGCATTGGTGGATTGAATGTATATATTTTCTGTATGTTAATAGTATGGTTAGCCATGTCTAGAGATATGTAGATACCCTTAGAAGTAAGGTCATGAGTAAGGAGTAGGCTAATTTAAAAATTTTTCTGTATATTTATTTATTTTTTGAGACAGTGTCTCATTGTGCTGCCCAGGCTGGTCTCAACCCCTGGGCTCCTGTGATGCTCCTACCTCAGCCTCCTGAATAGCTGGGACTATCCAGGCACACGCCACTGGATCTGGCAGTGATGTTTAATTTTACGTGTCAACTTGACTGGGAAAGGATGCCCAGAAAGCTGGTACGAAATGATTTCTGGTCATGTGTGTGAGGGTGTTTCCAGAAGAGACTTGTGTTTGAATTGTTGACCAAGGAAAGAAGATCCATCCTCACCAGCGTAGGTGAGTGTCATCCCACCTATTGAGGGCCGGAACAGAACCGAAAAGGAAGGGTGAGTTCACTCTGTTTGAACCTGGGCATCTGTCTTCTCCTGCTTATGGACGTCAGAGCTCCTGGTTCTCAAGCCTCCTGACTCAGATTGGGACTTAAACCATCAGCCTTCCAGTTCTCAGGCCTTGGGACTTAGACTGAGACTTTTACCATGGACTCCTCTGGACTTGGACTGAATTACACCACAGATTTTTCTGGTTCTCCAGCTTGTAGATGGCACATTGTGGGACTTCTTGGATTCTATAGTCACATGGGCAATTCCATTAATAAATCTTTCTTATTTATATATCCTCTTGGTTCTGTTGCTCCAGAGAACCATAATGCAGGAGAAAATATTTTTTTTTTCTAAAGATGAATGAAAATCTTTATCCTACAATTGCTTATCTCCTTTTAAGTGAGTCACTTTCTAAGACAAGCAATTGAACCTTTTCCAGGACTATTGTTTTAGCTTGCCCTACTAGTAATGGCTTTTCAAGGTAATCACTTGCTAATCTTTTTTTTTTTTTTTTTTTTTTTTTAACTCTTGCTGGGGAAGTCGGGTTTCCTTGTATCTCTTTTCCTGGAAGAGGCAAAGTTCCCCCTATTGTAATATGTTTTAAAAGTTTGAAAAAAATCTTCATGCCGTCAGACCTTGCTAAATTCTATTATTTTTTTTATTCCTTGTTATACTCTATATCTTGATCTCAAAATGGCAGCTTTAATTGATCCAAGTTTCTTTTCCTCATGGGTAAGAAACAAATACATAACCTGCTATGGTGCTTTTTAAAATTGTATTGTAAAATTAATGCCTGTTGGATACGGACTGCCAAACAGTAGTGATGCTGTATTTTTACATTTGTTTTGTTTTAATTCTAAGTATAAAAAGTAGAGATCATTTAACCCTGTAGCCCAATGTGCACATTCCTGCTGGACTTCTCAGGCTTTTATGTGGCAGGTGTTATGTTTTATTTCACCAAAGGCAAAATAATTACAGGAATAGAGATTGCTGTTATTTTCCTTGAAGTTTTTTTGTTTGTTTTTTATTTTCTAGAGTGAGTGTTGTTTTTGCTTGGAAATAGCTCAGTGTTCAGTTCATGATTTTTCTTTTCATTGTGATAATTTTGATTATTCCCTTGAACACTATTCCATTCAGCTACATCTTTTCACTAGTGTTGATACATTTCAAGAATTCATGGACTGTCCTATCCTAACCTCCATTTTTGGCAGAAAGCATGCTTTTTAGTTTTTTATCCTCTTCTTTAAAAGACTCCTAACAAGTTCTTTTGTTCTTCAGAAGGAGCTTTTTTAAGTAAATAAATAAAACCTTGAGATTTAATTTACATACCATAAAATTAACCCTTTTAAAGTGTACAGTTAAGTGGTTTTTAGTAGATTTGCAAGGTTATGCAACATTTACCGCTCTCTAATTCCAGAACATTTTCAGCATCCAAGAACGAAACCTCTTAGATGGCCAGTTATTTCTCATTATCCCTTCACCCAGCTCCTGGCAACCACTAACCTCAGCTCTTAGTCTGCCTTCTGTCTGTAGGGATTTTCCTGTTCTCAGTATTTCACATAAACGAAATTATACAATATGTAGCCTTTGTGATTGGGTTTTTTCATTTAGCACAATGTTTTTAAGGATTATCTATGTTGAAGCATGTACCAGCACTTCATTCCTTTATAGCTGAATAATATTCTCTTGTATGGATAGACGACGTTTTGTCTGTTCTTTCATCCCTTGATGGATGTTTGGGTTGTTTCTTCAAGAGGAACTTTTTTTAAATTTAAAGTTTTAAGTAGTCCAAGTGCATGTTGTAACAATGTAAATGGTAGTTAAAAGTATTCAGTGAAGCCTCCCTCACTCCCCTGTCCCTATCTGCCCAATTTCCACTACTTCATCCAACCTAGCACCCATCATTATTAGTTTCTTGTGAATACTTCCAGAATTTCTTTGTACATTTACAAACAAATACAATTATTATGCTTACAGTCTTCATTTTCCCAACCTTCCCAAATATATAGGATACATTTCTAGGAGAGGAACAGATTGGATAAAGCATATACACGGTTTGAATTTTGATGCATCTCCAACACCAAATGTTACCTTTAAGAAAGAGATTTCTTTTTGACAATCTGATAGAGAAAATGTGATCTTCCTATTTTAATGCATATTTATTATTGCTGAGCTTAATTATATTTTTAATGTTTATCATCTATACTCCCTCCATAAAGTGCAGATTCATATCTTTTTTTACTTTGGGGACATTACCTGTTTCTTTTTTGGAGATTTTATTGAGGACCTATTCACAAGAGGGAAAAGAAACCTTGGTCTAGGATTGTGGTCAATTCCAAATGTAGTAAGGACAAGTGGGAATTTACAGCAAAGGACTGTGGTAGGAATCTGTGGATGGAAAATTACTAAGAGGAAACCTATCACTTTTTTATTGATTGATACAGCTCTTTATATTTCGTAGATATTAACCTTTAGCATACCATGTGTTGGAAGTGATTTCCTGTTTGTCATTTGATTTTCATTTTGTTGATAGTGTGATTTACCACCCAGATATATTTTATTTTTATGTAATCCATTTTATGACTTCTGGATTATGTATCATGCTTCCAAAGGTCTTTCTGCTCTGAGGTGATAAAGAGTCTGCTATATTTTGTTTTGTTTATATTCTTAGCATTTAGCTCATCTACAATTAATTTTGGGGTATGGCTTGCAGTAAGAATTTAACTTTTTTTTCATATGGAGAACTAATTATTTCAACATTGTTTTTAATTTTTAAAAATTATTATTTTTTTCTAGAGAGGGTCTTATTCTGTATCCCAGGATGGAATGCAGTGGCTCAAACTCAACTGACTGTACCCTTCACCTCCTGGGGCCAATCAATCCTCTCACCTCAGCCTCCTGAGTAACGGGGACTACAGACATGCACCACCACACCCAGCTAATTTTTGTATTTTTTGTAGAGACTCCTGCTTGACTCCTGGACTCAAGCAGTCCACCCGCCCTGGCTTCCCAAAGTGCTGGCGTTACAGGCATAAGCCACCACTCCCAGCCTATTTTTTCATTTTTAAATTAAATGAAAACTTTACATTTTAGTTTCAGGGAGTACATGTGCAGGTTTATTATATGAGTATATTGCATGATGCTGAGGTTTGGTCTTCTGCTGATCCCGTCACTCAAATAGTGAACATAGTACCCAGTAGATGATTTTCCATCCCTTGCTTCCTTCCCACCATCCCCTGTTTTGGAATCTCCAGTGTCTGTTGTTTCCATTTATTGAGATACCTTTCTTTTCCTTTTTTTGTCATCATTTATGAGATGCTCATTTTTACATGGTTTTGTGTCTGGCTTCTCTAATCTAGTCTAGTGATACATTTATCTATTCCTTTACTAGTATCAAATTTTAATTGCCATGCTTTTTTCCACCTGCTTGCTTTGTCTCCCATGTTGGGTTTCACTGTCCCCCATGCTGGAGTGCAGTGGTGCAATCATAGCTCACTGCCAACTGCTTGGAATCCTGGGCTCAAGTAGTCCTTTTGCCTCAACCTCTGAAGTAGCTGGAATGACAGGTGCAAGTCACCACGCCTGGCATTACCATAGTTTTATAGTACATTTTGCTGTCTAGGAAGACAAATAGTCTCAATTTATTTTCAAAATTTATAATTTATATATATTTACGTGTGTGTGTGTGTGT
>PVKP010019607.1:0-42064 GCA_004027715.1 Plecturocebus donacophilus | reverse complement strand
CTGGATTTATTGATTTTTTGAAGGTTTTTTTTTTGTGTCTCTATCTCTTTCAGTTCTGCTCTGATCTTAGTTATTTCTTGTCTTCTGCTAGGTTTTGAGTTTTTTTGATCTTGCTCCTCTAACTCAATTTTGATGATAAGATGTCGATTTTAGATCTTTCCTTGCTTATCATGTGAGCATTTATTGCTATATATTTTCCTCCAGACACTGCTTTAAATGTGTCCCAGAGATTCTGGTATGTTGTGTCTTTGTGCTCATTGGTTTCGAAGAACATCTTTATTTCTGCCTTCATTTCTTTGTTTTTCCAGTCAATATTCAAGAGCCAGTTGTTCAGTTTCCATGAAGCTATGTGGTTCTGAGTTACTTTCTGATGCTCTTTACCATTTGGTATTTTTTGGAGTGGCTGGTACTGGTTGTTCCTTTCTATGTTTCGTGCTGCTTTCAGGAGCTCTTGTAAAGCAGGCTTGGTGGTGATGAACTCTCTGAGTACTTGCCTGTTCGTAAAGGATTTTATTTCTCCTTCACTTATGAAGCTTAGTTTGGCTGGAAATTAAATTCTAGGTTGAAAACTCTTTTCTTTAAGGATGTTCAATATTGGCCTCCACTCTCTTCTGGCTTGTAGGGTTTCTGCCAAGAGATCTGCTGTGAGTCTGATGGGCTTCTCTTTGTGGGTAACCCGATCCTTCTCTCTGGCTGCCCTTAGCATTTTCTCCTTCATTTCAACTCTGGTGAATCTGATGATTATGTACCTTGGGGCTGCTCTTCTTGAGGAATATCTTTATGGTGTTCTCTGTATTTCCTGGACTTGAATATTGGCCTGCCTTGCTAGGTTGGGGAAGTTTTCCTGGGTCATATCCTGAAGAGTATTTTCCAGCTTGGATTCATTCTCTCCATCACATTCAGGTACACCTATCAAATGTAGTGTAGGTCTTTTCACATAGTCCCATATTTCTTGGAGACTTTGTTCATTCCTTTTATCCTTTTTTCTCTAATCTTGCCTTCTCTTTTTATTTCATTGAGTTAATCTTCTACCTCTGATATCCTTTCTTCTGCTTGGTCAATTCGATTGTTGAAACTTGTGTATGCTTCGTGAAGTTCTCTTGTTGTGTTTTTCAGTTCCATCATTCACTTATATTCCTATCTAAGTTGTTTACTCTCGTTAGCATTTTGTCAAATGTTTTTTCAAGGTTTTTAGTTTCTTTGCATTGGGTTAGAACATGGTCTTTTAGCTTAGTGAAATTTCTTATTACCCACCTTCTGAAGCCTGTTTCTGTCAATTCATCACACTCATTCTCCATCCAGCCTTGTTCCCTTGCTGATGTGGAGTTGTGATCCCTTGTAGGAGGAGAGGCGTTCTGGTTTTGAGTATTTTCATCCTTTTTGTGCTGGTTTCTTTCCATCTTTGTGGACTTATCCACCTGTAGCCTTTGTAGTTGTTGGCTTTCAGATTGGGTCTCTGAGTGGACGTCCAATTTGTTGATGATGAAGTTATTTCTTTCTGTTTCTTAATTTTCCTTCTAACATTCAGGCCCCTCTGCTGTAGGGCTGCTGAGGTCCACTCCAGGCTCTGCTTGCCTGGGGATCACCTGCAGCAGCCTCCGCATGTTCACTGGGAGCTGCAATCCTCAGTTGCTCCTAATCGGCCATCTTGCATCTGTCCGAAATTAATTTTAATAAAAGAGTCACAGTGGAATGAGGAAGCCTTAATTCTTGGAGTTAGGAAAGATATTAGAAATAATCTACTTGGTGTTCTTCATTTTATAAATGAGGGAACTAAGGCCCACAAAGATCCAATTACTTTTACAAGATTATACATCTAGATAATGGCAAAGCTAAAACTCCTCCCTCAGATTCCTGCTCTCTATTCCAGCCCTATGTGCATTATAGTATTCTGCATCTTCTGTAGTGGTAAAAATATAGGTATAATTGCAGAACAGCATATTGATCCACTTTTTGAATGATATACATTCAAAAACCACCACCCAGTATGCATAAACAGACTTAAATGAGAGTCTATCTTAGCACACAGCAATTTGCAATGTGTTGTTTTCTCAGTTACTTCAATTTTTTCTGTGGAGTCTCCAACTGTCCAGAAAAACATAAATATTTTGATGAAAACCTTAAACTTCTAAGGAAAAAAATCCCTTGTTGGCTAATGTTAGATACATTTAAAAAGCAAATAAACTTTTGTCAATAAGTAAGAGAAAGGATTATAGAGTAAGCTCTCCCAAGAATAGACTATTCAGTTCCAACCCCTCTCAGGCTTGTGAGAATGTGTCAAGGTTCCTCTGCACTCACAGGGGCATTAGAAGGTTGGTTCTTTTTCTTTTAGTGCATCACATGCATAGAGTAATATTAAAAATTGATTTGGACACAGGAGTCCATCTTAAAGTGGATCATGTGTGACCTTGTACATTGTTCCCACAGTTAGGTAAACTCCTCCCCCTTCTCTTCCAACCTCCGTGCCAAAGCCCTCTAAAAATTCCATATTTTATTGCTTTGCAAACTCAAATCCTGTACATTTGTCCTTGAATATGACAGTAATGTATAGTTTATTTTCCAGATGGAGAAAGTCTTTGTCATAAAAATCAATAACTTTAAAATATATATATTAGTTAACAGTAACTTGGAATTGATTCAAAGGAAAAATAAAGCTATTTTGACCATTAGTAAGTCCAAGGGAATCATAAAACTTTCAGTGGTGTTTGAATCAAAATATAGGCTGCTCTCTCTTCAATTAATGGAAGTCACATCGAAATGTTAAATGGTGTAACTTTATGAAAGTTCTTAAATTTTTTAATATTTTTATTACATATTGCCTTTAAATTTCTACATAAAATGAAATGACTGAGGCATATTTTTGAAGCTAACTACACATTCAAAAATTATTTCTCTCTAAATACAAAGAGCAAAGTATGTTAACTTCAGATATCCCAAACTTGACAATATGTTGAGGTTATGTATATTATTAGTTTTTCTATATAACTCACATGCTAAACTAATGATATTTAGATAAAAATATTATTATATTTTAGGTCACAATTTGGCTCATTAAAGTCTAAAAAGAAAAAAAAACATTTTTAACACCTAATAGAAATATTTCTGAGAATTTTAGTGAAAGTTAAAGTGGACTAAAACCATTAAGCTATACAGGAAAGTACGTTTCACTGCCTGGATTAAATTAAGAGTTGCCTTAAAAATACATATTTTGATATAGAAAACATTTTTTCAGAATGTTATTCAGTTTAAATAAATGTCAGTAATAACATTGCTTTAAAAGTGAAACCAATTAATTTTGTTTCATTATTCAAACTGGGAAAAATACTTAAGCAGTAAAAAAAAAGTAATGAAATAAAATGCATAGGTGGTGGCTGATTTATGTCTTTTTTAGTCTTTTAACTATTTTATATGACTTTCAGTTTAACAATTCGGTATAGTATTACAAGCAAAAGTTAAACTTTCTCTGTCCGATATCTTTCTGACCATG
The DNA here is from genome assembly GCA_004027715.1 of Plecturocebus donacophilus. Taxonomy (NCBI): domain Eukaryota; kingdom Metazoa; phylum Chordata; class Mammalia; order Primates; family Pitheciidae; genus Plecturocebus; species Plecturocebus donacophilus. Next base: position 38,577 of record PVKP010019607.1, on the reverse strand, counting down.
CCACTTCCATGTGTTCTCTCAGATATGACTTAACAAGACAAATGAGCAGAGAAACTGTGAGGCTCCGTGCTGCAGAAGGAAAATGCTCCCAAGGAACATCTGCTTTGGGTAAAGTAATTTAATTGCAAAGACCATGGTGGTATGTCAAGATTTATTTCAAGAGAAGAGCAAGGAAGCAAAAGAGGGCAGTGGGACCCTTGACACCCTCCTTCCTTATGGAATTTTATCATCAGCAGTGAAGGGGCCAAGAAAAATCTGTCTTCTTTCACTTTCCTTTGTATCAATTTCCTCTTCTGAAATAAGGAAGTCTAAACAAAATAGCCTGGAGTTTGAAATATTTTATATATGTAGGAAATATTTTCTGTATATCTTTTTCTGTAGGTACATATGCAAAACATGCACACACACACACATATATTCTAGCCTTTGCCATATTTAGACTTGTTCTCTGAACAGTAAAATCAACCTTAGAGAGCTTATAGAGGCTGCTAATTTTCCTGACATTTCCAAGCCTGTTTAAAATCTATACAATGAATGAATGTCATTAAATGAATCTGTAGGCTCAGGATCAGTGGTTCGCATATGTACATCCAAGACCAACAATAAAAAGCTTTCTAACCAAGGCTTATGTTGGGATAATGCTCATTTAGGAAGTAACATGGACTAGATTGTGATTTATGGAGAAATGGTGGCATAGATACAGGTAGAGAAAGAGAGATAAGTTGATTGACTATAGCAGAAATCTGCTTTTGTGCAATCTGTTCAGATACTTGGCATCATTAAAATGTTTATGGAATGATGTCTATTGTGTGAGGCATTGGCATACGTTTTTAGAGACAGCAATTGAGATAGCAAATATTCAGAATTTAGGGCATTCATCAGACCTACTAAGACAGGCAGGCACGGAGCACACAGTGGTGTTATAGATGTCAGTAGTTCCCAGGGTGCCCAGGTTAGTTCTTCTCTTTCTCTTCAACTATTCCAGTTGCCTCTCAGATACATATATGAACCAAGAACAACTCTTTCCACTTAGAAAAGTGGAAGGAAGCAAGGAGCATCTTATAATACCATTTTGAATGAAGTAAAAAATGTGGACTCTATGACAAGTCAAGCACGTTCAAAACATGAAGATGAATAGATTGAAGTAGATGCTTAGTGATGTCTCCCAACACATAATTCAAGACTGACCAGTGAATGGTGAGGCTCATCTTGGGAGGCTCAAAATGGATCTAGACATGCAAGTCCTTTCTTTCATTTCTACGTATGGGTGGTCTCAATGCCCTTGGACCACTTCTATGTTCTTGTATCATTGGCGGTTACTCAATAAAACTAAAATGCATTGTTGATAGTTGCTAACATTTGGTGTGCATAAACTAAAATTAGTATGATACTTAAGTTTGCTAAAGACTTTAATTCCATAATCTTAATAGAGTTCCAGTGATTGAATAATATTATACAGCTCATCTTGTACAGGAGAGCTAATGAATGGTAAAAGTCAAGACTAGAAGCATTTTTCACATTAGCACAGTGCTCTTAATAGTCCATTCAGGTAAATCATGGGTTGTATCACAAAACTAGAGTTTTATATACTTTTATAGTCCAGAATAGGAGGTCAAATCTAAGAAGAGGAAACTTGCATAGGAGTACATTTTTAGACCTCATTTTGAAATACCAGCTGCAAAGTACAGAATTAGGAAGTCTTTGCTTTATATGTATATGATGATAACATCACACTTTAGGAGAAACATTGATGAACTTGACTTTGTGCAGGGAAGGATGAATGGTCTGGGAAACATACAATTGAAAGAACTGAATATGGAGAAAGGATTTAGAGTAAATAGTTGTCAGATGGAAAAGAGATTTCACATTCTGTAGGGTTCTGTGGCTTCATTTGTGAAAATACAGAGAAGAGATGTGTTAGACATTTCCATAAAAGGGGATGCTTTCTTCTGCATCTCAGTTTCCTACTCTGAAAGTGGATAATTGCATTAATCTTTGGGCCAGAAACGATGAGGAAACATCTAGTTAGCATCCAAAATCTTTAGAGCATATAGGGAACAATGTGCTGTTCCCAGTTCCCTTGTTTGAATGAGGGACAACTTTTCTTACTACTGGAAGTGGAAGTGCTGCTGACTGACAGCTCTCACGTATCACAAGGCTGTGGAGTGGTATATCCAGAATCAGACACACATATGGCTGGGACACACAAATAAACTGCAGGTAGTCTACACCTTAGAAGCCCCATGATACCTATCACTGATGCCCCAGTGCCTCTCTGTCCACTTATTCCTGTTGCAGTATCAAGGACACTCACTTTATAGCAAAGGAAATGAGGCAGTGGGCACAGGTCCATGGAATCTATAGCTTGTGTCCCATACCATGCTCCCAAAAGCTGTAGGGCTGACAAACCTAATCATTTAGTATGCTGCGTACTCTCTGAATTGATGATAGTTTTATGATGTTGTGCCCCTAGTGAATAGAATGACTGGGCTTGTCCCATTCATTCTTTTGTCCTCTTGGAGAAATTTTGCTTCCCTTCCCTAAATCTCTGGGGTTCTGTATGGTTAAATGTCTTGGTTCCCAAAAAGGGAGTGCTTCCCAGCAGATGGCCCAGCATGCAGCCCACTGAACTTAAAGCTACACTGCTACCTACACACTTCAGAATTCTCAGGCCAAGGTGCCAGCAGGCAAGATGAAGAGTTTTCATCATGACAGACATAACTGACCATGATCATCAGAGGGAGGCACAGCTGATGACACATAACAGGAACACAGAGGAATGTGCTTGGCATGCAGGTGATCCATTTAGGCATCCCTTGCCCAATTTTTATGGCAAATGGATGTGTGCTGCCACTTGAGAAGAGCACAATGACAAGAGGTTCACATAACTCAAGGATGAAGGTCTAGGTCATGCTACCAGGTAAATTGCCCAGAACAGCAGACGCAAGAGCTGAGGGTAAGCAGTGTCTGGAATGGACAGAAGAAGGAGACATGAGTATTGGTGCTGGCCTTGAGATCAGTGATGTGGGCTATATTTTTCCCATCTCTTTCCTCTTACCAGTTTTCCTCACAAAAAGAGTTCCATGAGAATCATGGAGGAATTGTTCTCAGAACTTGAATCCCTCCTTAGGCTCCAAGGTCACCTGCTATTCCAAGTCGCCAACATCTTTCACCTGAAACAGTGTCTTGTCTTGTCTCGTAGGTCTGCCATTATCCACCACATCACAGCTAGAGTGAACTGTCAGCAACGGATGTCAGATATGTTAGTTTTCTGCTAAAAACACCCCAGTGGTTTTCTATTGCCCTCAAAATCGACTTGAACTTCATAGCCCCAGGCTGCTCCATAGACCTCATCTCCTACGACTCTCCCTCCTGCTCACCTGGGCCAGCCACATTGGCTTCACTCTTTGTTGAGCTAAACTCCTTTTCATATCAGGAGCTTGCTCTATCCTTCTGTGCCTGGGATGCACTTTCTCCTGATCTTCACATGGCTGGTGGTATCATTTCCTTTATGTCTCTGCACAGATCTCACTTCCTCAGAGGAGTCTTTCTAGACACTGTATATAAAATATCCTGTGTCATCCATTATATCCTAATGGTTAGTTGGCTTTTATTTAATTGTACATGTAACAATTTCTAATGAGACTGTTATTTTATTGACATGTGATTTCGGTATTAACTATCATTTAGGTATTACTGTGAACATCCCCCACTTAGTGTAAGCTACATACATGATAATAAGTCCTTTATTGCTCTTGTTTAGCTTTATATCTCTAGCACCAAGAATACTGCCTGGGCATGTGCTAATTTTTCGGTAATTATTTACTGAATTAATTAATGTTGCATATATAATATTTATTAAAGATTGACCAATGGGTTCCTTCAGTGAATTTGTTGCCATTGTTTGCAGTGCATTTGGTTGCTTTTTTTTTAAAAAAAAGAATAAGCCCAAACTAGAGACCACTCTTAAGAATATTATGATTGAAAAGTCTGTATATTTATCATATTTTTTAAAACTATGCTTTTACATGACTAAAGTATATAGTATATAACCCTGAAAAAACTTCCACTCTCCAGATTACTTTGGTAAGAGTATTTAATACGCTTGAGCCAGATTTTAAGTATAAACTTCCAAATGAGTCATTCTTTCTTTGGGAACATTTATCCTACCTGTTTCCACCACTTCCTCTAGGGAGGTTAATCTAAATTCTGATAATGCCAAGAAAGGCAGAACTTAAGTTTTATTCTTGTTATTAACAAGTTTAAATGAGTTCTTTTGAAGGTTTCCTTTTATTTGAAACACGTAATTGTGACTTTCTAAATTGAAGTCAGCCATTAATACATAATTCAGAGCCTACTGGATGACTTTTCTTTGTGGATACTGACATCACTGTTCTCTTTCTCAATGGTGCAAACAAAAACATTTCAGAAAATAAACTCTTATCTATCATTACAGTAAAGTGCATAAGTATTCAAGGCTAATATTGTCAAGGTAATCTTTTAGGTAACTATAGATACTATCCTGCCATTTTTCTGGAGGAGAACCTATTGATTTACAGTTTTTTAAAAAAACAAAAAGATTTGATGAAATGTTCAGCTAACCAACCTGAAAACCCTTTTATTTTTGTTTTGTAAGGAGTCAAGCTTGACTTCTTACAATTTAAATGTTAAATGACATCTCCTAGGAACATTCAGAAATAGAGATAGTTAGAAAAATAAATTTGGAAATTAGCTTGCTGGACCCTTCTTTAGGGATCTTTGGGCATAGTGAGTCAACTCTTTAAAGAAAGATGAGTTATTACCTTTAAGAGAACTGAAGTTATCTGGACCAAATCACAGCATGGCTTATCTGCTTCCTCCCTCCCTCAAAGTTAAGATCCTCTCTGAGACAGAGAAGTGTCTGGTTAAATTTTATCTCAAGATAGCCTACTTGGGACAACGTGCATTCACCTACTGTGGTAGACAGAATAATGCTTCCTGAAAGATGTCCATATCCTTCTTCCTAGAACCTGTGAATACGTTAACTTATATGGAAGCAGACACTCTGCAGATGCAGTTAACAACCTTAAGATGGAGAAGTTATCCTGGGTTATCCAGGCAGGCTCAATGTAATCACAAGGGTCCTGGTAGGAGGTCAGAAGAGCCAGTTATGTGACAGTAGACAAAGGTCAGAGTTATGTGGTCATGCGCCAAGGAGTGTCAGCTGCCTCTAGAAGCAAGAGGAGGCAAGGAACAGACTCTCTCTTGAAACTTCCAGAAGAAACTGGCTGTGCAAATACCCCATAGGACTTATTTTGGCCTTCTCAACTCCAGAACTGATAAGAGAAGGAATTTGTGTTGTTAAAGCTACTAGGTTTGTGATGATTTATTACAACAGCAATAGAAAATGAAAACACCTACATTACCTTGACCACAATTTAGGGTGAAGACACTAGTTAAATATTTGCCTGCAGCTCACCCTCTGCATTTGGGCATAAGAAAAGCTCTTCAGAGTGTGGTTTTGAGGTAAGGTGATACAAGGAAGTAGAGATTCACTTAAGCATGAAAGTTTAGTTTAAACTCAAGCACTTATATCTTAAATTTTTTATTTATCTACTCAAATCTAGTCTAAATCTAGTGTAGTGATTCTGGGCAAAAGACATAATTCTAATGAAAGCATAGAAAAAGTCTCCAGGATTGTATGTGTAATTTGAGTAAGGTATGGCTTAATTTCAAATGAAATAAAATCAGAACATGAGATTTAAGATTGAGAAACACTGACTTAGAGGCACTGAGACTTGTCTCCATTTCCTTGGAAATTTTTCTTGTATCTTATTTTTCCTCTTCACTATCATTATGACAGTTTCCTATTGTATTATATTTAGTTCCTTAATGACACCATGGATTCCTTTATGATGAGGATCATGCCTTAATCATTTATGTAATTTACACTTAGCACAGGGATAACTATTTAGTTTATGCTGAATATGTGTTTAATAAATTTGAATTCTTCACTCTGAGATTTTAGGATATTTTGCTGAATATCTATAATTTTAAGTTCCTTTGCCAAATATTATACACTTTTTTTACCATGTGAATGCCAATGAAAGCATTTGGTACTTTTGATCAATAAATCATTATTTGTCTCTATTAAAACTATACATGTATGCTGTATCCAATTTTCATCTCCCAATTGATGAATCTTCATTGTTTTATTTAAAATTATTCTTTTCTAGAATGTTAATGAGAGAGCCTTTAGAAACAGTTACATTTCATCTTAAAAAGATTAATTTTTTTATTTTGTTGGTTGACTTCTCAGGACTTTTTTCCATTTTGGCCTTCAGAAATAAACAAATTAAATTATGAAATTATTTCTTTCCTTATTCTTTCACATCTTTGCTCCCTATTTTTTTCTTTTGCCTCATCCAAGTAGGGATCCTCCCACCTAGATTTTAAATCTCTTGATTTGTATCTGGCCCTTTTCCATAATGTACTTATGTCTTATTTTATCTGTAAACTATTATATTAATCTGAACCCTGGAATCTTCTAACTGACATAATCACTTTCAGTGTTATTAATATCTCCTTCAGAAAGTATTATTTTGATCTGAGGTTTCAATCTAATTCATCCTGGAATCGTAAATTTCTCTGAGTTACTAACAATATCTACCACCACTCCTACCCTCTATGTCCCTGTTCAGATAGAGCATGAGCCAGAAAGAGTCCTTAATCTCTTCCTTATATATATCAAAAGTAAAAATTAAGAGCTTCACTGGGAAAAGTTACTACTCCATTGGATCTTTAATTCAAGTGGTCATAATTTTAAAAAATTAAATTTTGTGCATTCTTTATAGACTAAATTTTGTCTGAAAGTAGGTAACTTTGAGGTAAAGCAAACTAATGCCTACAAAAGGGACTTCCTTCATTACCAGCTGGGGAGTATTTTTGAGTATCAATCACAGCTAATAATCCCTGGGAATGCATTTACTCTTTAGAATATTAATTACTTTGATCATACAGAATGGATTTTTTAAGTTGGGAAATAGAAATCTCTATTTTTCCTATAGTGAAAGTTCACAACAGATAACAGTCCAATAATTTTATCACTTTCACTCATAAAATAATTGCGGAGTGGGAAAAGGCATCCCATCAAAGGAAAAAAAAGTAAGGAGAAAACCCATTTAAAAAAATGAAATATCTAACTGCAGAAATGTTTTTAAAAGTAGCGTCGTTTCTTTAAATTTAATGCTGACCACAATGGTTTGTAATTTTCCTTACAAAAACTGGATTTTCCCAGCATGACACCGAGTGCTGGCATCAATATCAGACACTTAAAAATACTCATGCCAAGGAGTTAACAGGAAATATCTTGGCAAATTCAGAGTCAAAAGGAAAGCACAAAATTGTCAGAACGCATATCGTGTTTCTCAGAATTATCTGTATCATGTTGGAAGTTTTTATACGGAAGTGTGTGTTGACACAAATGATTAAGGCCAGGATTCCTACAATTGACAGGAAAATGACCTATAAATAATGACCTGTGATGGACTTGTCATGCAGTCATTAAGTGAAATATTCTAGTACCAGTTTCCTCTCTTTGGTATCCCAGTTTCCGGCTTCTGTGAAGTACTTTTCCTTTGCGAAGATCACTCATTTTACCTGAGACCATCAAATTTTCTCTGGGCTTTATTAAATGATAATTTCATTCACTCTCTTAGCAGATAACAATATCAATTTAGAGTTTCACAAGCCTTTTGGAACACAATTCTGCTTACACAAAATTTTTTTCTGAAGAGCCTCTTATTTCTATTGCTGCCTAAAATGCAAAATAAACTGCTTGAAATATTGAAAGTTTAGGATTTTTTTCAAGTTTAAGATAAAAATTAATTTTTTAAGTCATTAAGGAGCCAGTTGGTCTATTATTTTATATAATATATTATCTGTTTTTCAGTTAAATTAATACATTTTGATATAATTATTTGGGAAATGGTATTCAGAAAATTGCAAGTGAGATATTATAATTCAATTATCTCACCACATATGTACATCATAAATGAAATGAACATTTCTAAATAACTAATTTTATTAACCAAACTGAGGACAGTGAATGAAATCATAGTTCACTTTTAATTTTCAGAGGCTCAGCCAGGTTTTCTTCTCTTTGTCATTTCTCCTTCCAACTCCAAAACACCCTATGAACCAGTGGTCTATTTTCTTTCCTTCTTCTTTCTCTTCTTTCTCTCCTTCCTTCCTGTCTGTGGGTAAGAGATTGCAGAGGAAAAGCAATATGTGATAAACCCTGTCTTCTAAACCCACAAGCAAGATACCTGGATTTAAGCACTGAAAGGAAAAGAAATATGAAGAATTTTTGAAACCATGTCACACTATCACCATATTATATTACATTCATATATAATTTCACAGAGGTAAGTACATAATTAAGCCTGAGAAATGCTTACAGATATCAAAATATGAAGGCTGCACCACCAAGTGAGAATCAGTACCCTATAAATTCTACAGTTAATGACTTCTGTTGCTCATTCTAAATGCTAACCTTGGGATAACATTTTTTAGAAGTAATTTTTTTTAGGACAAACATTTTATTATCAAAATAAACACTTTTGTATAAAAGCATTATAGATCAACAGCTGTATCTGCACTTATCGATTCAAGGTCTAGTCATGCATCAAACACTGAATGGGTCAGCAATGGTTTACAAATACAAGTAAATTGGACACACGAACACCGAGATCCCACCTCTACCAAATAACTTGATTAATGCAAAGAGGAGGGGGAATGCCGACACAGAAACTAGACTGGCAGAGATGTTAGGTTAGCAAACTGCTGAAAGTTACATCTCCAAAAAGGCACTTCTCATTCAAAAGTGCTTAAAATCTAAACTTGAACCCCGTGTCTAGGCTTATAAATTTTCAAGAAATTGTAAAGAACCACAGACTAGTTTTTAATATTAAGTTTCCAAGCAAAATTGTCCAAGAATTTATTTGCAGTACCTTACATGTGAACTGAAATAAACTTGGCAAACTACCATCATACTAAAGCTTTATACCGAAAACTCAAATCAGCCTACTCGTAATTTCCAGATAGCTTTTCTATCACAATTTTAAGTATTACATTGCCCACCAACCTTTGAATCATGACTGTGTAAGCTAGACGCACCACTTACCTTTCGGGCAGAAGAAATTAACAGAAATTAAGTCTCAACTGTGACAACTTGTAACATAAGCACAATACATGGGATTGAGAGGATTCAGATCAACATGGGCTTGATCTGAAGTAATATGCTCCAATCTCCAGTAATCACCTAATTTCTCCACTTGGTTTTAAGACTTTCATGCCTTGATTCTATTAAAAATTTCAACTAGTATGAATGCTAAAGCATACTTGTTTTTGTGTAAACAAGTCAGAAGACTGTTCTCTGAAATTCTCTAGTTAGTTAATACTATTACTATGTTTCTAAGTGCTTAGGTTTTATGAGGGCTATTTCAGCACCAAGTAAATAAAATGCACTTTCATAAAACTGTAATTTAAAAGAAATTACAAAACTAAGCGGCTAGAGAGGACCGCTGGAAATAGAGGGAGATGCTATGAAGTGGGGGTTGGGAGCAAAGAATAAACTGCAGGAAGACAAAATGTAACTAGTAATATACCTTCGGTGATACTCCAGAAACACACGTCTACTGAGATTACCTTGACTGGAGTTCCTTATAAAACAGGCTGGTCATGAAGATTCTTGACTCAGGTTTCAGTGAAAACATTGAAAACTTTAACAAGGAAGATTTGAGAAGCAGAAGGCAGGCAGCGAATTTTCCAGATACTATACTTGCATTTCAAATTCCTGTTTCAGACTTCTCAAGTAGTCATGCACGTTCTCAAAGCCATGATATTTGGCTAAATATGCAAGGACCCCAGTTGCACACCATCCATCTCGCTGCCGGCAGAAACTGCAGTTGCAGATTCCTCGACAAGGTGGGCAGTGCCAGTTCCCACCCAGCAGAGCACCCCTGACCTCTTCCCCACAACGGTTTCGAAGGCAGGGGCCACAGAACTGTCCTCCAACGCCCAGCAGTCTGGGTTTCTGCAGTTTGTTTTGGTATCAATAGTCTTCTGACGGCACTGATGACAAGAAGAGCCCAGTGAACGGTTATGTATCTTCTCTCGAGAGTTGCTGCAGATGTTCTCCAATCCTTCCTCTGTAATTTCTTCCACTGGGCGAATTATATGCAGAAGGGTCATGGATGATCTGGCGTGACGACTTCTGGGCATGTCATCTTCGTTCATGTAAGTCGTCCATGGTCTTCCTCTGTTTCACCAACATATACTTATGCTCTTCTTCCTCCTCCTCCTCCATGGGTAGGGTGTCAACAGACCCGAGGATCCGAGGCCTTGACCTGGTAAGAGGACGAGCTCTCCCTTCAGGGTCTCTCCTGGATGCAACCCCTGGGAATGCACACCTTCGGGGTCTCCTCGGTTATGAGTTGGAGCCTGGGGGGGAATGTCTTCCAGGGAACGGGCCAGGGAAGCTTTCTAATTCAGACATGAGTTTTGCAAGCATTGCTTTGTTTTACTTTATATTTAAAGCACTTTTCTCCAAAAAATTCATCCCACTTTCATCTTCTGAATCGGAGTTGGAATCAGTCACAGAATTCTCGGAGGGCTGCGGGAGCTCTGCGTTTTTGTTGGTTGCTCCTCTGGTACTTCGCGCTGGAAACTTCATCGCCACCCGGAGAGGTCCAGTGTCTGCCCTGGCTGCGGGTCCTACAGCCTTCCCGAACCGACTGCAGTCTCATTCCATCTTGTATCTCACTCTCTGAGAAACCGCAAAATGATTCATCGTCAGAGTCCGCATGAAAAAAATCCTGGCCAGTTCATTAGTGACATCTGGCCTTGGTTTCTGTAAAAATCCACAATGGTCTAATACGTCTTGCACCTCGCTTTCCAAAAAGCAGCAGAAAGATTAATTATTAGAGTCCTCATAAAAAACATTTGCCAATTCTTCACTGGCATCTGACATGAATTTAGGTTTCGTGTTTGCAAAATTATCAGAAGCAAAGCGGTCACAACTGTTATCAGAGGATGATGAGGTTTCCATGTAAATCAGCTTCACATATCTGAATTTCTTTAAGTTCTTTACTCTGAGATCTTTTTGCAGCAGGCGGCGAGCGTGCACGCTCGCGGCGGGCGCTCAGGCCGGTACACGGGCCGGAAGGGGCGGGCGCTCAGGCCGGTACGCGGGGCGGAAGGGGCGGGCGCTCAGGCCGGTACGCGGGGCGGAGGGGGCGGGCGCTCAGGCCGGTACGCGGGGCGGAGGGGGCGGGCGCTCAGGCCGGTACAGGGAGCGGAGGGGGTGAAGCAGCTGCGCTCAGCAGTCCCATGGCAAGAGGAGGAGCCGCAGCCGCATGGCCGGTAGGCAGGGCGTGCCCTAGAAGAAATTTTTTTAAATTTATTTTTTGAAGCAGTATTTTGCTCTTGTCCCCCAGGCTAGAGTGCAGTGGCACAATCTCCGCTCACCGCAACCTCCCCCTCGTGTTACAGGCGTGCGCCACCGTGCCCAAGTACTTTTTTGTATTTTTAGTAGAGACAGGGTTTCATCATGTCAGTCAGGCTGGTCTCGAACTCTTCACCTCAAGTGATCCGCCCGCTTCAGGCTCCCAAAGTGCTGGGACTAACAAGCGTGAGCCACAGCGCCCGGGCTTAGGAGCAATTTTTAAATGACCTCTTTTAAAACTCCCACATAAACAGTCTCACATTAAGTAAGAAAGAAAGAATATATTAATTCTGTAACAAGGTGCAGCATTTCAAAATGAGAAGGACCTTAGAATCATTTCATTTAAACTTCTCATTTTAGAGCCAGTGAACGTGAACTTGAGAGAACTTGGGGCCAATGTGACTTGACTAACATCCGCAAAGTCAAAAATAAAACAGGTCTCTAATAAATGAGAATCTGATAGAACATGTTGTACGTTCTGAAAGTCAATTCTAATAATGAGCCTTGGATTAATATCTCCCTGAAACTTGCAATTTCTACTCTCTCCCTCTGCCTCCTCATACATTCTCTTTGGATGGCATGTGTGTCAATCAACATTGCTGTGTGGTTTACAGTAGAGGCTGGAGACTATGAGAGAAGGAATTAGATCCAATACCTTCCTTTATTAAAAACACAACCATGAAAGAGAGACAAGACATGCACACATAAAATAAAAGAGAAGGAGAAATTCAGTACTTGGCAGTGAAGTCTAGTTCCATCCAGTTGAGTCCTAATTGGAGTCTTTTTGAGCTAATATCTTTGTCCCTTGAACCACTTTCATCAAGGCTTCATAATACCTTTCTAGAGCACCTCTCTGACTCTACTCTTGCCCTACTTGAAACCATCAATGGGTGCCCCTATCAGAAAAAATATCTAGTCAGCGCTTAACACAACACTTAATACAATACAAACCCTCCTTACACCCTTCCTCCAAATTACCTTTCCTAGGGTTAGGTCTCATTAGCCACCTAAAATGGAACTGATCTCCAGCCAAACTGCACAGCCCGCTATTGCCTGATACACTATTTTAAAAAAATTTATCTCTGTTCCTCTGTTTGTGACATGCTAGGTGGTATGCCTTCTCTTCATCCTTGTCTGTCAAAATTCTACCATCATTCATAACCCAACTTGAGGCTATGACTGGACTTTGTCATGAAGCTTTTCTTGCCCAATCAGGAGTAATGTTCCCATGTCTAGAATGGCTTTGGAAGTAAGGCTATATTGGTATATAGGCACTTAACACATTTGCCCCTTAACTATACTACTTCTACTTTTTTCTAATTGAGAACTAGGAATATCAATGTCAGATAAACCAAACAATTTAGAAAAATAGCTACCATAGCTTTCTAAGAGAAAATCTGAGGAACTAATTTTTAAAATGCTAGTTAAGAAGGAATTTAACATTTACGTGGCCTAACTTCTCACTAAATAAAGAAAAGAACAAAAGGAGCTCAGTATTTCACAAGATAGTAAATTTCATTTTTAAACAATTATAATTGAAGAAAATGTTTGACTCATTAGAATAAGCACAGATTTTTTAGGACAATAAAAGCATGAACCATATAATTTTTTTTTCAGTTGGACTTAATTAAAAGTAAAAAGTTTGGCTCTACAAAAAGCAATAGTAAGAAAATAAAAAAGTAATAGAAAAAATAATTCATAACACATATATTTGATAAAGGCCTTGAATCTAGAATATAAAGATAAATCTCATAATTCAACAGTAAAAAGAAAAAAAAAGAAAAAGATTTGAACAAAGGCCTCACAAAAAGACATCCAAATAGCTAATAAGATTAGAAACAGATGCTGAACTTCATTAGTCATCAGGGAAATGTAAATTAAAGCCACCATAAGATACTACTACATATCCACTAGACTAGCTAAACTTGTAAAAACGTGACAGCACCATCTGTATTGAATATATATAGCAAATAGGACTCTCATATGCTATTAGCGGGGTGTAAAATAGTAAGCCACTTTGGAAAACAGGTTAGGCAATTTCTTATAGTTCAATATGTACTTTTTGAAATGGACCCAATAGCTCACTTCTAGGTATTTACCCAAGAAAATCTGAAAACATATATTCACAAAAAGACTTGTACATGAATGCTTATAGCAAACGTACTCAATCTGGAAACAACTGAAATGTTCTTAGGTAAATGATAAATTGTGAAATACCACATCATGAAGTACTATTCAACAACAAAAAAAATTACTAATATACATGCAATAGGATGAATGAATCTCCAAATTGTTCTGAGTGAAAGAAGCCAGACTGGAAGAAATACATATTGCATTATTCCATTCTATAGTAGCAGAAATGGTTCTCATGTTGAAGGTGGAAAGGGGATTATCTGCAAAAAGGCTTCAAGAAACTTCTGGTATGATGGGAGTGTGCTATATCCTGATCATTCAACTCTTATGACTGAACAGTGTAAAGGAGAAAAGACCTCATTTACCTCTACAAAGGGTTAATGCTCCCCTTTTCTGGAAGGCTACTTATTTTTAGAGTAACAGATTAATTATGGAATACATCCTGTTATTTCAAACTAATTGAAATAGATCGATTTAGTGTAATATCACATCATTTCAAAGTGAATCATACTGAATGGTTTTCTACCATAACTGAATCTATTTCAATTGCAACACAGCTGAATATGAAAGAGAAACATTTTAAAATCCATTTCCCAAAACTCTTGAAGGTAGATGTGCTCTAATATTCAGAATTGTTTGGATTTTAGAACAGTAATGTGGTGCATGTATTACACTCCATCTACAGCAACCCTTAATTAATATATTAATATTTTTGTTGTAAAACACATGAAAATTTATACAAGTTAAGTTAAATTAAGACTATTTATAGCCTCACGCCAGTTCGGAGCATGTTTTTTAGCCAAATAAGTTCCAATATCACTATTACCCAAATCTTCAGTTTGGATTTTGGAATTGTAAGGAAGGGACTGTGGACCTGTAGTTCAATTTATCATTAATTATTAAAACGGCTCAATAGAGAATGTCCTCGCCATGTTTCAAGGTTATATACATGGTTGTGATGAACTGGAACTGTTGACAAGTATAGCAATCTTGGCTAATACTAAATTCGTGACATTATTCTTTGAGTGTGAAAATTTAATCCCAGATGAAGACATAGTTTTTGGTTTCAGTGGACTTACGATGGGGATAAAGTAACATTTTTTTTTTTACTTGAATGAAACATTATTCTACTTTTATTTTCATTTTAAAATGCATACCCGTAACACAAAACTATAAGAAATGATGGATCTCTTAAAAAAATGCAGTTTTTCCATTAAAATGAAACATCAAAAAGTTTAACATGGAATTGATGACTAAATTTTAGTCTTAAATATTACATTTTTTCACTTGAATCATCGCTTAGTTCTCATTCAATCGGACCTGATATCTTCCATGTCCTGGCCAGTGCTTATAGGCACAGGTGTGCGTATGAACATCTGCCTCCATGTCCTAAGGAAACTCTAATAGATATGGCATAAAATGGAGGTAATGTGATATACTACAAAGAGTCTGAAGATGGGGGTTAGCCTCAGATTCTAAGTTCTCTCTTCGAAACCTATGACTGCAAATAATTCAGCTGTTCTGAACCTTAGTTTTATCAACTATAGTTGAGACCTGTAAATAAAACTTTTTAGAATTGTTTTTAAGATTTCACAAGAAACTGTCAAGCATTCAATACAGAGTAGGCACTTGATAAGTGGTAATTATAATTATTATAGTATTAATAAACTTTAACAGAAAAATCTATAGTTAAAAAGAGAAGTATATAATTGTGTTAGAGACTGGCTTAAACATCATCTTGTGACTATGTTATTCACTTCTACCTATAAAACTATTACAAAATTTTCACCACTGGAATTTGGCAAAAGATATGTTTGATAATGTCTGATGAAACCGCACGTGACCTACTGACTTACAACACCCCTTACAAAATCCATAGTCAGGAATTACAATCTACCTAGTGTAAAGAAAGCTCAGAATTACAGCAGAAAAAAATTACAGGAGAAAATAATTCTTTCAATAAGAAAGATGTAAACTGTAACCAGTGATCACTCAAAAACCATATCTCTGATTCACAATTTTGACATAGTGAATGAAATTGGACTCATTTTTTGGAAAGCTTGGCTATATTATCTGATGAGGCAAGTGAGGGAAGAAGGTGTTTTATTGTAAAAACATCAACTGTAAACAATCAACCAGAATCCATTAAGCTGTTTATTCTTGAAATCATTCTTTCAGACTGATTACTTAAGTATTAAATGCAATAAAGCAATCAACTTCTTCCTCTTTTATTTATTTGTTTTTTTTTTTTTACTACTTAGTTCCTATGGGAAATTCTATCCAGGTCATCATAACACAATTGAAAACAACTGATAATGAAAAGAATGCTAATTGGTTTCCTCTCTCTCTTATCACTGATCCTTACACAGTAAGTAATGCTTCCACATTCTTCCTCTTGTTTGTATGCAACC
The DNA here is from genome assembly GCA_004027715.1 of Plecturocebus donacophilus. Lineage (NCBI taxonomy): Eukaryota > Metazoa > Chordata > Mammalia > Primates > Pitheciidae > Plecturocebus > Plecturocebus donacophilus. Next base: position 22,548 of record PVKP010019607.1, on the reverse strand, counting down.
TTTCTATATATCTAGACCTTAACATTGTTTGAAAGAAATCATGAGCTAACAAAGCAATGCACAGCATTGATAAGCTGTGTTAAATAGTAGACAGTGCAATGGAATAGAAATAGTGTGTTTAAAGTCATTAGATCAAATATTTATTGGGCAAGCACTACCACAAGCCACAAGGTTAAAAAAACGAGACCCAGGCTTTGACTTTGGGAACTCAGAGGCTAGGGGAGATATATAAATACACAAATACAGCACAGAATAATACATATAATAACAGACTGTAGCCAAAGTAATAAACATTTAGACAAATAATAAACAGCCTGGCTCAGCACAGGCAGGGCCATTATGCTATGCAAAGCCCTGTGTTCTGCTCTAAGACTTCTGTGACTAAATCAAATCATCTGAAGTTGGATGAGCCAAAAGCTGTCTATCATTCCAGTCCTTCAGTCCCACCTGCACCAAAGAGACTGGTAGGACTGAATTCCTGAATTCTCAGGCCTTTAATTCAGCCAATATTCAAAGTCTCAGTGATCCTCCTTTAAAAAATAGCATTAATATAATCTATGTGCCACTTATCCAGTCTACCATTGATGGGCATTTGGGTTGGTTCCAAGTCTTTATTATTGCAAATAGTGCTGAAATAAACATGTGTGCATATACACCATGGAATACTACGCAGTCATAAAGAGAATGAGTTAATGTCCTTCACAGGGACATGGATGAAGCTGGAAGCCATTATTCTCAGCAAATTAACACAAGAACAGAAAACCAAATATCACATGTTCTCACTCACAAGTGAGAGTTGAACAATGAGAACACATGGACATAGGGAAGGTAATATCACATGGCAGGACCTGTCAGGGGTGGGGACAAGGGAAGGCAGAGCATTAGGACAAATGCCTAATGCATGTAGGGCTTAAAACCCAGATGACGGGTTGATAGTTGCAACAAACCACCATGGCACATGTATACCTACGTAACAAACCAGCACGTTCTGCACATGTATCCCAGAACTTAAAGTTAAAAAATTCTACGACAAAAAATCTCCCTTCTACTGCATTATGCTATTTACCTCCCTGAGACAACTCCCAAGCTGTCATTTTTCCTCCTCCCTCCTCAGAAAATTATGCCTCCTAAAAGTTCTATTTTGTAGTGTAAAAATTCCCCTACAACTTCTATTCATGACATTCCATCCATCGCTGTCACAACTGGACCCTAACTTGCTCTTGAGAGTTTCACCTAGAGGCCGCAAGAGATAGCTGTTATTTTTCTGTCCCCCCATATACTGAGTATCAAGCAGTGAGTTTGGTGTCTCTCTTAATTCCAATTTCAGTTTTTAGATAACTGTTTTCCCACTGCCTGTAAGATACCCATGCTGTGAGTTCATCAGTCAGATCACTCTCTCCCATCCCCTACAGTGGGCCACTTTCCAGCCACTCAATAGCTGTGCCTTATTCACTGAACACCTGGACTTCTAAGTCACGCATAGGTGTTCTCTTCATCCCAGATTCCTTCTACTATCCTGTAAGATTTCCAGGACTCCAGATAACATATTTAGGACTCTAATCGCTCATTTTCAAGGTTCTTCTCTACTTTTCTCTGGCACCCATTCTTAATACCATAAAGTGAACTTTTCCATCACCTGAAGCTCATAGAAGTTGAAGTCTCTGTTCACAGTAAATTTACTTTTTTCAGCTAATTCCATGATTGTTTTTCAGACTCTTTAGTCATTTGACCCTTCACACTCCACAGTACCTTATTCTTACCCTAACTCTAACCATAACAACCATTAACCATGACAATAACCATGATCATGACCATAACTATGACCACAGCCAATACCATAACCATGAGCATGACCATAACCAGAACCATAATGCTCGTTATCTTTACTGCCCTCCTATTCATCTTGGTTTCCATGGTCCATTATTTTGATTACTCTTGTCTTCCCTCTGAATTCCAATTTCCTCTGCCTTTTCATTGCCTTTGTTTAGCAAAACAAAACCCTCAAGGAATCCATTTTCTATATTTTGGAATTACACTGGAAATAATAATAGGATAAGGTAACACTATAAATTTATTATCATCATCTAGGTCATTAACAGTGCCTGCCTAGCCTAGTATATTTCTCACTCCCTGGCCTCAATTATTTACACTTTTCTCAACTTTTTCTCACCCTCAACTTACACCATGCCAGATCCATCATTTTTCAGACCCAGATGAATTCATTTGCTAAAAAGAAGAAATAGAATATATCATATGGATATACTCTTAATTCCCTTAATTAGATAGCATTAGCACAGGAATAATCCTATTGTTCTCTTGTTCAAAGGGGAGAAACCTTGTGCCCTAACCTGTTTAAGATCAGTCCTTTCACAACTGCCCTAGATTCAATTCCCTCCCACTCTTCCAGGAAGCATGCGAAGTCACTTGTCCCTTTTCTGTCCTGTGTAATTAGTCCCTTTCTTTCTCAAATGCTTCCTTTCTGGGAACATTTAAAGAGTTCTTCTCATCTTAAAAACAAAACAGAATAAAAATAAAACTTTCCATGAACCAATTTCACCTCTAACATCGTCTCTTTCTTGACTGTGACAGTCACATTTCTTGAGTATCCAAAGTGTGTCTGTCCTTAACTCCCCATTTTCTCATCATCAGACTCTAATCTGCCTTATGTACTTAATTAAGTACTATATACTTACGTGCTCCACTCTTACTACCATCAACAATGACCTCCCTGCCACTCAATCCAAAAAGCAGTTTTCTATTTATTGGCCTGGTTTTCCCTGAGTAGTGCTGATCCCTTTGGGTTAGAAGTTCATATAAAGTAGTAGTTAAAACTGGGCTCTTGAGTCAGATGGCCTGGGATGCTTGCTGGATCTGCCAATTACTAGATGGCTTTCAAGCAAGTAATTAAAATTTCTTTGTTCTTCTGTTTTCTTCCATGTAAAAGAGAGATGCCTCTAATAATAGTATTTTCCCAGGACTGAAATAAAAATAAAATAATATTTGTAAAGTTCTGTGAACATAACCTGATACCTACTACATTCTCAGTAATGTTACCTTAATTTTATTCACACACTCCCTCCTTCTTGAATAACTCTACTCTTAGTTTCCTAAACTTCATACTCCGTTAATTTTGGTAGAATGACTATTTATGACTGCACTGAATACCATACAAAAGGAAAATGATATGCTCAGGGTTAGTTTAACAATGTCAACTGAAATGGAAAGCTTCTCTTGTGATCCTAAAAAATCTCTTGCTTTTGTACGTATGAATTTATTTTCGTTTGTATGTACCAGGGTAGATATGGCTAAAAATTTAAACTTAACATTTAAGTATCTGGGTTAGTTACAGAATGACAATGTAAGGGGTATTCACAGACTTTCCAAGTTTCCTAAGTGGAAAATTAGGGCATTGATCATGAAGGAGTAGAAATATTTAGGTGCACATGAATAAAAGTGAAAATGTTGGATCTACTTTAAGTGTTCTTTTAATGGGCTGCTTATTCTCTTCAAGGCCTATTCCTATCACCCTTATTGTGTGTAGACCTATAGCTAGAGAAATCTGAGACCATTTCAAGAGAGACAAGTGAATAATCCAATAGGAAGAAACAGATTATACTCCAAGAGATAGCAATATTATTCTAAATTATATTGGCATAAACCTAGGGGAGCTATGTGGGAATAAATTAGTAGGGTGTTAAACCAAGGAGCATAAAATACAACATTGGATCAGGCAAAATTAATCAACACAGGTGCACTTATTCCATATTTAATGTGGTAGGTTAAACAGATATGAGTGTTTGTTTTCTTTGTGACTTATTTCTTTCATATGTCTTAAGGTCTAGCCCTGCTTCCTATTATCACCCTAGATAATATTACCAATACTTGTTTTTATATACTATTTATTTTCAATAATCTCAAATGTTTATATACCACTGCTGTTTTTTTCTCTGAGTCCTAGACTTTTAGATTTTGAAGAATCTTCTCAAAATCTCAATTTGTATATCTGAGAGAGAGAAACTTTAAACTTTATACATCCAAAAATAATCATTCCTCTCCTAAAAATGGCTACCTTACAGTGCTCCTCTCCTACAAATGGCCAGACTATCTACCCATTCACATAAGTGAGAAAACTGAGATTGACTCTTGACATTTCCTTGGCATTTCCACTGCCAATAACCAATCACCAGGTCTTGCTGTTTTACCCACTAACAGCTTTCTTAGTCATTCACTGTTCTTATTTTCAAATTTCCTCATTCCTCAAAGATTTCAGCACCTGAAATGTTATCACTCTTTTCAACATGCAATATCTGTGTAGATTATCTGTCAATATCTCAGACTCTAAATTCATTGGCAGTCTTTCTCCCCATGGTCTTTCTTGTACCCTATCCTAGATGCTAACATTCAAGGTCATGCTGTCATCTTTGTCAATGCCAGCCCTGAAGTTCCTTCAAATTTTTAATTTCAAACATCACATTCTCCAGCTAACACCTCCTCCCTTGCCTGCCAATGCTGACTAGACTGGAACTCTTATTTCACCATCTGGCACTCCAGCACATCAACCCTCTTTTGTCTCCTCATGTCCTCTCCTTTCTCCTTATCCAGCTTAAATTCATGGCCAGTTCTTCTAATTATTCTTTGAACATGCACTGAACCCCTTTTTCTTTCTCTCATTTTCGTAGTACTTTTGGCAAGGCAACAACCTTTTAAAATTATTTGCCTAGTCTCTGCTTGCATCAACACAGATTATCTCTCCTTTTCATAGAGATTGGCTAAAACAGTTGACCAAACCTATTTTCCTTTCCTTTTGTGTCCAAGGCTAAGCAATGCTTACTGGCTTCTGTTGACCTAAAGTGTAGCCATGACATTGAAATTAACCAAGAAAATGTGAGTAGAAATGATGCATACTACTTCCAGGACTTAGAGAAATAAAATTTCTCTAAGTCTTTCATTTTCTGTCTTCCTCAATTTTCCAACTGGTTATCAATTCCCAGGATAAACCTGAAAAACATGTATTGAGCTTCTGTTGGCCAAAACCACAGAAAGATGCGGTTGAATAACCTAGGATTCCACATCACCATGTCCCATTGCCTATTAGGCTTTATGTTACTAGAATAGAAATTTCTATTGTGTTACATTACTAAGATTTCAGGGTTTATCTGTCACAGCAGCTAGCGTCACCTTAACTACCTTAATAAAACCACTATAGAGCTATGTTTGTAGACATAGCTGTCTGCACACTCTGCTGCTAGTTGGTCTAACTTTTAAATTCATAATCACTGATATTCATTGTTTCCAGCATTAATATTCGAGTCTTCTAATCAGTCTCCTACTCTCCTAGAAAATAGTTCACACTTTTTCCTCTTTCCTTGAAACTCATACCTGATCTGTCTATAAATCCCATCATTAATACCTTCAAAATATATACAGAATGTAACCACTTCTTTACCCCCAGGTCCACACTCCATCTATTTTCATGGAAATAGCCTCCTAGCTGGTCCCTCAGTCAATTCCAATACAGGAGCAGGGTGATGCTATCAGAATGCAAGGCAAATCATTTCAGATCTTAAAACCCTTTGTATCAGTTAGAGTCTAGTCAGGAAAATAGAAGCCAAACTGGGTATCTCAAACTAAAAGATGTTTTCCATAGATGTTGGGTGTCTGAAAGAGAAAAGGGTAACACAGAGATTTAAAAACTCAGGCAACAACTGACAATGTTGTTGAAACAAACGGGAAGGGGTGGGGTCTCCAGAATCTAGGAGCTTAGAAGAGGGGCTCTGCAGAGCTGCTTCTATACTTCCAGGAAAAGAGTTGCTGCCCTGGAGCTGCCGGTTCCTCTGAGAGTGTGCCACAGCGCCTTGCTGGAAATGCCACAGCACAAGGGAGGCTGGATCTAGCAACACCGTCAAAGACAGGAAAAACAGGAAGGAAGTCCCTTCTTCTGCTGTTCTCTCTATGTATCCTGCAGATGGAATCTAAAAGGAAGCCTGCTGGCAAGGATAACTGGAAAATGTAATTTTCAAAGTCCTCCCAGCATCGCAGAGTCACCTTCTTTGGTTTCTCAGAGTTTCTAATCATTCCTCTACACGTATTTTAACTTCCATGCAACAACAGTTGACCACTTCACGCTTCCACCCAGCAGGGTCCAACTCTATTTTATGTACATGAAGTCATTTTCATACTTTCTTCCATATAGAAGGGACTCAAAGTCTTAACATTTACTATATTAGGACCATATGGAAGAAAGTATCCCATTTGAGAGTGATGATAAATCCTCTTCTTATTCAGTTGCAATCACACCAACAATCCTTACATGAAGTAATAGGGATGAAACCAAAGATGAAAATAATCTGTCATTTCTATGGTTTCACATAGACTCACTGGTGAGTCCGTGGTCAGCTGCTAGGCTGACTGTGCTGGTCTTTGGATCCTCTCATGTGTCTGGGTCCTTGGCTTTAACAGCTTGTCTCTTCCACATGGTTTTTCCTTCTCCAGATGGTGAGCACAGGCTTTTCTCCATGGAAGTTGCAGGGTTCCAAGAGAGAGAGAAGGAGGATAAAAAGTCTCTTGAGAAGCAAGCTTAGAACTCACACAATGTCATATATTCTACTCTCTAAAGCAAATCACAAAGTCATCCAAATTCAAGACATCAAAAAATAGATTACACCTCTTGAAGGAAGGCACAGCAAAGATTGCTATTTTGCAATATGCTACATGTATACATAAGCAAGAAAGAAGACATACATAGCTTGCCTTTTTCTACTACATTTTCCCCCTCAGTTGCCCACTGTGACATGGATTTTTTTTCCTTGACCCCATAAGTACCCACTTTTTGATCAGTGGTCCAAAATTATTTTTGAGTTCCTAGGATAAGCAGCAATTTGGTTTAGTGTACAGTCACCTATGAAATGCAGGCAGGCATGTTTCAGGAAGGTCTAGAAAACTTTTACAGTATTCATTTGTGGCAGTGTTGCAGAGTACTTTCTCAAAAGGATCCAGCCTTCCTTTTGATTAAAGAACTTCAAGTCTGTGAATGCCTTTATGTTCGGGAAGTAGGTAAGAAATTGTGAATACTCAAGTCAGATTTCTGCCCATCAAACATAGCGTTCTCCTATTACACTGATTAAGTAACATTTTAGAAATCTGCCTGTGTATTTCCCTTCTAAGTCATTTCATTCCTAAGGAATTGAGTAACCATAGTCAAAGTTTCCTGCAGGTCAATTCTGATTTCTAATTCTTCCTATCTTCACAGAAATTACATAACTCTTATTTTTTGAAGCATTGCTTTTGACTTCACTGCTCTGAGATCCCATGGTACATATTGAAATTAGGGATCCTTTTTCTATAATAGCATCTGCTTTTGCCATCTTTAGCCTTCAGAGGATAGCTACTGTTGAGTTTTACAAAGATACTGGCACATGACCTAGAAAAAGGAATGTCTTCCTGCCTTCTAAACAAATAGAGAGGGGTGGTGGGTATGCAAGTTTCACAAATAAAGTCCACTCTAATGTTCCTACATCCCTAAGCCATTTTTGACACAAGGCTAGGAAAATTCTCATCCAAACTTCCTGAAAGAAGGCCACCATTGAATACAATAAATTAAACAATTGTTAGAACAACTTTAGTCTGCTTGACCTACCATATTAAATCCAGAAGAAGTATACCTATGTTGAGAAATTTGATGTGATATAATGTCACATTCCATCCTCCTTGGTCTAACACCCTTATACGTGATGTTAATATTTATATACCATAATCACATATATCCCTTAGGGTCATGTCAATATAATTTAGAAAAATACAGCAATTCTCTTGGAGTATAACTTATTTCTTCTTATATTAGATTTTTCACTTGGCCCTGTTGGAATACATTTAGATTGCTTTAGCTGTACAGGCCTAGACACAGTAGAGGTGATAAGTCTTGAGGAGAATAAGCATCTCATTGAAAGGAATGCTCAGAGTGGATTCAAGATTTTCAACTTTATGCTCCAGCAGATATCCCTATTTCTTCCCAATCAGAATCTTAATTTTCACTTAGGACACTTGCAAAGTCTATGAATCCCCTTGCATTGTAATTCTGTAACTGACCAAAATACTTAAATGCCGAATTTAGTTTTCAGATATATTTGCCCTGCTATATACAAACTAAAATAAATATATTTGCACAAAATAAAAGATTATTCTAGAATCACAAGAGAAGCTTTGAGATTATTAAACTCTTGAGTCATTTTCCTTTTGTATAATCTCCAGTGCTGTCAGAAATAGCCATTCTACCCCAAAATCATCACAGTCATTATTACTACCATACCCATCAACTGCAGCAGTACGCACTTTATCCCAAGCAATCTCAGGTGATAATTTAATTAAATATTGAATGCCATGTCAGCATCCCCATTTTCTACTGACAAAGAACTTAGCATTAAGTTTAAGGTCAAGGACATATCTTAAACATTTCCATAATCCCGTCTTTGAGGATTTTCTGGCATCATTCCCAGTACCTGACACTTTAACCATCAGGAAAATAGAAACCACCTTAAGCGTTTTGAACAGAGGGTGTTTAAGCAGAGAATTGGTAACAGAGGTATTTGATAGCTAAAGGAACAAAACTGGAATATTTCAGTAACCCAGATATTAAAAACTCAAGAAGAAGCTGACATCTCTAGGTCTTCAGGACTGAGGACACGTAAAACAAAATTACCAGAACCCAGAAGGTTAAAAAGCACCATGGAGTTGGTACACAGACCTCTGACAACTGGTCCCAAATGGCTACTGCTGTTACCTGGCATCTCGCCAGAGAACTGGTCCTGGAAGCTCTCAAGGAAGGGTGAGGCTTTTAGCTGCTACTTACCAATACAGGAAAAACAGAAATGTGTAGGTCCCTTCTTTCCTGCCCTTGCCTTCTATCGGTAAAACTTAAGAGGAAACCATTTGACTAACAGGGAAATGTAGTTTACTGAGTCATAGAGAAGAGCAACGAAGGGTGCTTTGGAACCAAGAGCTCACAGGTCAGTAGTTGGCACAGGCTTCCCATCTCACCCATAATAAAAGCTAAAATCCCACAGTGATCTATAGTTTCTACCTAACCCAGTCCCTTGTCGCTCTCAATTTCATCTCACTTCTCCTGCTACTGCCACAGAGATGCTTTGCTCCTTCTTGAACAGAACACACTAGGCATGTTCTCATCTCACACCCTGCACACTCACTGTTCATTCTGCCTGAAATGTTCTTCCCTGAGATCTTCATGGCTTACTCTGTCATTTCCTTTCATTCAAACATTACTTTCCCAGAGAGGCCTTCCTTAGAGGCCTACAATTTCAACTCACAGTGGCATTTTATTTCCCTCTTCCCTGCTTTCTTTTTTCCATATGTACTTATCAACCTATAATATACTATATATATATATATATACTATATATAGTATATATATATATATATATACTAGTGTGTATATATATATATACGTATATATATATGTATGTATATATATATATATACACTAGTGTATATATACATATATATATACATACATATATATATACGTGTGTATATATATATATATATATATACACACATACATATATATATATAAGTTTTCTTGAGACAGAATCTCACTCTGTTGCCCAGGCTGGAGTGCTGTGGCATGATCTCAGCTCACTGGAGCCTTCGCCTCCCGGTTTCAAGTCATTATTCTTTCTCAGCCTCCAGAGTGGCTGGGGTTACAGGTTTGCACCACCACATCTGACTAATTTTTGTATTTTTAGAAAAGGCAGGGTTTTGCCCTATTGGCCAGGCTGGTCTCGAACTCCTGGCCTCAAGTGATCCACTCACCTCAGCCTACCAAAGTGCTGGGATTACAGTTATGAGCACCATGCCTGGCCAATATACTATATATTTTATATATTGATCTTATTGTACGTCTTCACCAGTAGAATGTGAGTTCCACATGATGGAGACTTTTATTTGTTTTACTCATGGCTGAATTTCAGTGACAGAACAGTGCCTGGCAAATATTTGAAATTCAACAAATATTTTTTGAATTAGTGAAAATCTGCTAACACAACCCTATCCTGGTCAGCTCTCACCAGGACACATCCAGGAGTCTACTAACTGCTCTCCCTTCATTCGTTCTTATCTCTGCTGATCCATTTTCAATGCTGCTGCTGTAGTGATTTAAATAAAATAATTATACATTAGACTACATTCTATCCCTGCCTCTTTACCTCAGTCATGGCTCTATAGCTAATATTGACTTGTTTAAGTAAACTCTATTCATTCAGGTTTCCTTTAATCATTTAATAATGAAGATTTCTACATATGACAGTTTTTCAACAGTTTTTCACTTGACTTGTGTTTTTAGTGATCCTTTAAAGAAATATTTGCAAAGTCTCTCATTACCTAATTTGGCTTTTGACACTGTAAAAATCAAGTGGATCATTTAAAATCTGATCTTTTGTATGTAGACATGAGGAAAATATGTCTGTCTTACTTAACACAAAAGTTATGGTCTTAAAATGTTGCCTGTGAATGAATATACATGTTAAAGTCTAGGTTTATATTTCAAAGTTTATAATAAATTGAATATTCATTCTTTTGGAAGATTCTTTGGGAATAAGACAAATACAACCTCACTTAAGCGCTCATGAAAACTAAACTTGCCTTAATCGTAAAATGTAAGTGTATATTTTATATTTTGCAAAGTAGATTAAAAGTCTAAAGGGGATCATTGTTTAACAAAATTTCCATCAACTCTTGCCTTACCTCTAAAATAGAATAATATGACCCCTTTTGTCTGTCCAAAACCTATTTCTGTGCTCTCTGTAAAAGCTGTATGCTTGCAGAAATGAACAGGTTGATCTAGTCTGATGGAACAATAAGATGCAGCAAGAATCTGGGCAACAACTGAGTCTGCCTGCCTGGTTGTTTTTCTTTATTCTGAACTACCATATCGCTTGAGCTTTGCTTATGTCAAGCTGGTGGTTGGATGTGTGTGCCTTCTCTTAGTGAATTGTAACAGCCTGGAGGTCAAGATTTTACTTACTTTGTGCCCCATAGAAGGCTTTGCATGGGGTAGGTACTGAAATTGTTTGTTACAAATAGTTTAAAAATTGGACACAGACAAAAGTATATGAAGAAATTCTCTTAACACATCAATGGAAATTTTAAAGCTAAATTCAAGTCCTCAGATTCAATACAAAGAATGAACAGCCAGATTTATCAATTATGTAAAATTTGGTGTTCTGTACAATGAATTGGGCAGATAGCCATAGACTGAGTGTGTGTATGTGTGTAATGGTTCAAGTTAAGCGGAAGGGAAGGGTTTTGATAATTCTCAAAACAATGCTGGCTTTTTTTTTTTTTAAAACAACTTAGAAATTATTGTCCTGCTTCAAACAGTACATTTGAATATAAATGCATGCATGTTCATTTCCTACCTTCAGCTTCTCCTGCAGGTCTGGGGTCCTAAGACATTGCACGCCTGTGTTTTCCTCCAGTTCGCGCTTCTCTACCTTTCTTCCTTTGGAGCATCTGTTATGCAACGTATTGAAAAGCAAATTGCCTGTTTTGGAAGGGGTGATTTCTTTTTGAGGCCATCTTAATCTCCAAGGAAAATGTAGAGACACATAAAATATGCATAAACAGCTGCAGTACAGGTTGACGTTAGTGAAACCAAACCATTTTTAAAATATATTCGGAAATGTGAGTTAAGTTACTTTTTATAAAACTTCCCTGCTGTTCTCACAACACAGCGTGCAGCCCTATGGGGCTGAATATGCTATATTTTCACACAAACTTTTCCTAAAATGGGTCAGTATTGATAGTGTAATCTTTACAAAATATGCCTCTGATTAAGAAAATAAATCCTCCACTTCTAATAGCAGGGTTGTAAAAAAATACAGCACAAGGCAACTTGTTTGAAATACCTTACTGCCGAAACATGTAAGAATATACTTACTCTTTAATCTCAGAATGACTTTCACTGGTTTATCTTTAATGTAATTATTTTTAGCCCTCATGATTTAACTTTGGCTTCATGTGATCCATCTGGTTGGATAAGAGCCAATGCTTATATGTTTCTTTCAGGTTTACTGAGTGCTTACATAAATATTATCTGGCAAAGTAGGTATTTCTCTTATCCCCATTTCACAAACATTTGGTGATTGCTTTTGCAGATGTTACCCAAAGATGTTACAGTAAACTCTAAAAATTCAAAAACCTTAGTCTACCTAATTGTTCTTTTTTATAAAGTGTCAGACACTTCTTTATGGTCAATTTATTCCCTTGTATTTTTGTAAACCAATTAAAGTGGAGTGACAAAATAATAATAAATCTGGTTTATGTCTAAACATGTGACAATACTATTTCATCATTAAAGAGATGTTGTTAAGAATTCTATTTGGCTACCAGTAGCTATAGTCTAAACAAGAGACAGGTAGCTTTGTCTCATGTTAAAGGAATCTGAGAGCAGGCAGCTCAGGGTGAGGAAACTATGCTATATATATAGTGTATTATTTATCAGGCAACTACATGTCCCTTTCTGCTCTGCCATTCCCAGCACACATGGTTTCCATTTCCAGGGCACAGGGTGTTTTTCAGAGCTCCAGCCATCGTGATGTCATTTTCTATCAGGATACAGAAGAAAGAGAAAGAAAAGCCAAAAGGTTTCTTCAGAAGTCCCGCCCAGTGATTGTTCTATCTATATCTCACTGAACATTCTAGTTGTCAGGGGACAGGGCAACAGTAGACTCCTGGATGGTACATGATTTCACGGCTAAAACTGGGGATTTGTTATTGTAGAAGAAAGAATGAATGGCTTGGGTAACATAACTTGCTGTTTTTGTCACTTTTCCATAAAGGATTTCTCTACTTTTAAGACAGAATCTATTGAATCCTCTGAACTATTACCTCATATACTTTTTTAAAAAGTCCCACTAATAGTTTAAAGAGCAGCCTTGGTTGAATAAAAATATAATAAGAGAAAACAAAATTAAGAAAGTGAGAGTGACAGTTGAAAATGGAAAAGTATCTATCCTGGATCAGAGACTATATAATAGCAGTATAAAATGAACTCGAATTCAGTAAGAATCTATGCTTTTCTTCTATAGGAATCACTTCCTGTAAGTATCTTGGGACCATTAAGGAAGTATGCTTAAATTATGACTATTGCTCTCTGGGGTTCTGAGAGCTAGAAGGAATCAAAACATCCAAAGTCTTACACATTCTCCTCATGAGCATAACTTAAAATATAAAATTCATTAGACTATTGAAATCAAACATTAGATTAACAGTGAAGTATTAAAAATAAAATTAACTCATAATCTCAAAATTTACATTATAAACATCAAAATGTGCTGGAGTACATTAATAATTCAGTGCTGGTAAATTAAACAAAAGCAAGATAGGATTTAATATACAATTTTATTAAGAACTGACTATGGATAATTATATAAACATTCCCTTACACTACTTGGGGAAAATAAGCGGCAAAAACATTCAGAAAAGCTAAATAATGCATTTTAGTCATATGTATGTGGTATATAAATATATAGAAAAGGTAATAAAGTAACCACATTCTTTAACCTGGTAATTATGCTTCTGGATATCTATCTTTTTGAAAAAAGATGGATCCTAAATCCTGGGGAAAAGAAGTTTGATGCACAATCTTTATGGCAGCAGGATTTAGAAGTAAAAAATGGAAAATAGCTAGCTGTTCAATACAGGATAATAACTTAGGTAACTGGTGATATGTTCACTTACTGAAAGCAGCATTGTTAATCAAGTAACTGAACAAGTAAGAAAAGGTAACAAGAGAACTGTAAGATATCACAGAGGTACCGACTCCTGGGAGCATCTGTGGCTTCTGGGGCTGCGGAGAAAAAGGAAGAGATTGAAGTTAAAACTTAGCAGTGGCACACACCTATAATCCCAGCACTTTGGGAGGCTGAGGCGGTGGATCACGAAGTCAGGAGATGGAGACCATCCTGGCCAACATGGAGAAACCGTGTCTCTACTAAAAATACAAAAAAAAAAAAAATAGCTGGGTGTGGTAGCAGGTGCCTGTAATCCCAGCTACATGGGAGGCTGAGGCAGGAGAATTGCTTGAATCTGGGAGGCGGAGGCTGCAGTGAGCCGAGATCAGGCCACTGCACTCAGCCTGGGTGACAGAGCAAGACTCTGTCTCAAAACAAACAAACAAAAAAGCAACTTAGCACCTTCAGGGAGGATCCCTATGGACCTGTAGCCTAGACATCTGAAAAGTCAGTCCTTGGCTGAGACTGATGTTTCCGAGATGGTGTGTGATGAAGCTGGTTCTGTTAAGGGTTAGACCAACTGCAAATGGCATCCACCCACTGATCTGGCAGGGCGCTGCCATTTGCAGGGTGAAAGAAGCATCTCTGGAGTGATGTTCAGAACACAAGAAGTAGATAGGAAGCACATGGGCCGGGCACGGTGGCTCACACCTGTAATCGCAGCACTTCGGGAGGCCGAGGCAGGCAGATCACGAGGTTAGGAGTTCCAGACCAGCCTGACCAATATGGTGAAACCCCGTCTCTACTCAAAATACAAAAAAACTAGCCGAGTGTGGTGGCGCATGCCTGTAGTCCCAGCTACTCGGGAAGCTGAGGCAGGAGAATTGCTTGAACCGAGGAGGCGGAGGTTGCGGTGAGCCAAGATTGCGTCACACTGCACTCCAGCCTGGGCAATAGAGGGAGACCCCATCTCAAAAAAGAAAGAAAAAGAAAAAGAAGAGAACGAAAGAAAGCACAAAGGAAGGAATTCAGTCCCTTCGTCTTCCTGTAGAGCTCGACTCTCCCTGAAGCATCCCCTCTAGGCAGACTCTAACAGGGAACCAGCTGTCACAGCAGAAACTCCTAGCTCCTCCGGGCACTCATAACAGCAGGAGGTCTTTTCAGGCTGTGCTTGGCCCATCTGGGCGCCTACCTTCTCTTTCATCAGGTCATAGGGCTTCTGGAAAATCAAGAGTGAGTTAGGGGTGAGGGGGAGTTCCCTGCTGCTGCAGGGCTTAATACGAGCCTATGCCTTGCTCAGTGGGCAAGAGCCACGTTGGCTAAGGTGCCACAGAACAGGTACCCAGGACTGACTAAAGAGAGGGGAGCCTGTTTCCAGCCCTCCATGGTGCCAATGGGGCTTTGCCCACAGGTGCCACTGCCTGCTGCAGGCTGGACAAGGCAGTGCCCACCATGGGGGCCACCTGCCCATTGTCACCATCAACAGTGGGCTATCTCTCTTTTAACTGTGCCAGATCCAGTAGTCTGCAGAGCCCCAGACCCACCGCAGCAAAGCTGAGTACAGGAGGCTGGTTTAGAGGTGAGAGACAATAACTTAAAGACACAACCTTACTTATTGCCTGTCTCTATCTAGAAAATAGACTCTTTAGGGACACAGTAGCTCCAGTTCTTAGAATAGGGCCTGACCCAATAGGTACTGTTGAATCAATGAAAACAAACTCTGTTATTGAAGGAGGGGGTAAATTGTGGAAAAAATTAGGGAATCTTTACTTCTGCCTTTGGAGTTTTCCTAATTCAGAAATTCTTTCAACAAATGAAAGGTGCAACCAAGGGAACACCTCTCCTTTCAGTCTTTCCTGTTCTACTTTTTCTTAATTATGTGTGGCTTTCACAAGTTACTTAACCTTAGGGATCCCAGTTTTATAATCCTGAAAATAGAAATAGCATTTACTTTTTTTGTGAGATAGAGTCTCACTCTGTGGCCCAGGCTGGAGTGCAGAGGTGCAATCTCGGCTCATTGCAACCTCTGCCTCCCGAGTTCAAGCATTTCTCCTGCCTCAGCCTCCCGAGTAGCTGGGACTGCAGGTGTACGCCACCAAGTCCAGCTAATTTTTGTATTTTTAGTAGAGACAGGGTTTCTCCATGCTGTCCAGGCTGGTCTCAAACTCCTGACCTCAGGTGATCCACCCACCCCAGCTCCCAAAGTGCTGGGATTTCAGCTGTGAGCCACTGAGCCCGGCTGGAAATAGCATTTACTTTAGAGTGTTTTTGTAAAGATTATTGTGATAATATGTACAGAACATCTTATATTCATGGAGGGCACACATTTGTTCAATGAATTGTACTACTGAGATCACAAATCACATTTCCTCACCCTTCAACCATTGTGCATCTGGCATCATTTCCAAGTAGGTATAGTTTATAAATGATAATAGAAACTAATACTTCTTGAGCATGTCTAATTTGTGCCAAGTACCACTGTAAGTATTTTACTTATATTAACTCAATTAATTCCCCCCAAAATTTATGAAGATGCTTTTATTTTTCCATTTTTACTGAAGAGGAAATCAAGGCATGGAAAGTTAAAAAAAAAAAGTAACCTTAGGTCACATAGCTAGAGCTAGGATTTGAACCCAAGCAATCTGGCTCCAGAGTCTTAGCCAGTGGTACAGTGATTCTTTAATAGGACTACTGATAACTGTATTCTTGATACTAACTATTCTGAGTCTCCTGGGTATTTACAGCACTGTCTTGTGTAATTATTAATAGGCTCTTTACCCAATTCAGCCAAAATTCCTAAGGAGAATCACTGACTTAGAAAAACCACATCTAACTGAATTGAGCACACCTAGAATGAGGAGGAGAGATGGTGTCTCCTTTCACAAGGGTATCTGGACAGAGCTTAAATTGTCAATCTAATTATAAACTGTTATTCTCCTATTATGGAAAAACCCTGTAATTGGATAATAGAAAACTCTCTGTAAAAGTTTGTCCCTCAGGCAAGGCTTAATACTGGTCTCAGAAGCCCAGTTAAATATGTTTTAAAAATTCAGTTATCCTTAAAAATACTGAAGGGAAATACTTCACATTAATGCAGTTGTCTTTGGGTGGTAACATAATAGGTAATATTTTTTCTTTTTCTTTTTTAAAACTCTTTTGTTCAAAATTTTTCTTAAGAGGAAGAATTGCTATAAAAACAATGTATTTCTTAAGTATAAGAAAACATTTCTACAAAAAGTAGAAATTTTAGATAAGTAAAAATAAGATGAATTATACATAATTAATTACACCACTGCACGTTAAAAATCTGCTATACTTTCTAAATTTTTCTAATGTAAGGATACTCATAAATTGTGTGAGTCTGTATAAAAGATGGAATCATATTCATCATGTTGCTTTCTATTTAATTGTGCTTTTCACTTATAAGAATACAGTGAATATACTTTATGAATAAATGGACATGTATATCACACTTTGCAATATATTTACTGTTATTAACATAACTTTTTTTTTTGAGATGGAGTCTCACTCTGTCTCCAGGGCTGGAGTGCAGTGGTGCAACCTCAGCTCACTGCCACCTCCGCCTCCTGGATTCAAGCGATTCTCCTGCCTCAGCCTCCCGAGCAGCTGGGATTACAGGCACCTGCCAGTCCACCTAGCTAATTTTTTGTATTTTGGTAGAGACGGGGTTTCACCGTGTTGGTCAGGCTGGTCTTGAACTCCTGACCTCATGATTTGCCCTCCTTGGCCTCCCAGAATGCTGGGATTACAGGCATGAGCCACCGCGCCCGGCTAACATAATTTTTAACCATTCTTCTCTTATTGGATATTTAGGTGGGTTTTATTTTATATCTATCATAGCCCTAAATTTATACATTTGTTTCTCACTTCTCTTATTAGTCTCTCAGGATAAATTCCAAGAGTGGAATTTCTAGGTCACGTTTAAAACTCTCAGTTTTAAAATGCATATTGACTAATTGTCTTTCAGTAAAGTTGCTGCAAATTATTATTCTACCAGCACTGCCTTAGAATTCCTGTTTCCTTAGAGACATGCGATGTTCTTTATTGTCTTTGTCAGTAAGTCAAGCTAAACAAATCTTTAGTCTTTATTGTTTATTTCTTTGATAACTGCTTCATGTGCTTTTGTCATTTGTGTATCTTCTGTGAATTGCCTGTTTTTGTCTTTTGCTCATTTTATTTATTGAATTGCTTTTTGTAAACACACTTGTTCACGCCTTTAATCCTAGCACTTTGGGATGTCGAGGTGGGTGGATCACCAGGTCAATAGATGGAGACCATCCTGGCCAACATGGTGAAACCCCGTCTCTACTAAAAAATACAAAAATTTGCTGGGAGTAGTAACTTAACATGCACCTGTAGTCCGAGCTACTCGGGAGGCTGAGGCAGGAGAATTTCTTGAACCCGGGAGGCAGAGGTTACAGTGAGCAGAGATTGTGCCACTGCACTCCAGCCTGGCAAAAGAGCGAGACTGTCTCAAAAAAAAAATTATTTTCAAATATTTTTCATATATTTCCAAAGCTTTTATACCAGCTGATGAATTAATTATATTAAAATTCTTATTTATGTTTATTCCACGCATTACATTTTAAAGGATAAATCAAATACATATCCAGTCCTGGAGTAGACTCAATGCATAAGCAGAGACAAGGGTGACTTGGCACCAATGTTACAGGAAAAGACAGTGCTGGGCTCATGAGAGACTCTCAGGAAGAAATGCCAAGAATTCAATCTGAGTGAGAACTATTCTCTTGGGCACAGTGAAAAGTTCTCCCAACCATAGTTTGTTCATGAAACAAAACTAAAGATTAATATCAAACTCCACAATGTATCCTTCTCAGTTCCTCTCTGCCTGGTTAGGCTTATTCATCCCTTAGATCTCAGCTCAAGCACCATTTCCTCAAGGAAGTTTTCCCTGACCTTGTCTACTAGGTCAAACCTCCTTATTTTATGTTCCTGAGACAGCATAGTTCTTTGCAGTACATCTCACCATTGTGATTTTACATTTATTTACCTGGTTGTTTGATTCCTACCTCTCTCATTCATTTGAATGGATTCTCCATGAGGCCAGAAACTGTCTGATTTCGCAACTCTTCATCATCTCTCAGCCTGCCACAAAGGAAATGAATGACAAAGATTTGTTAGACAAATTGTATGTGAAAATGCACTTTTATTACAATTAATATCCAAAAAGAGTGAGTTCACCCATTCTACATGAATACTTTTGACATTCTCATGAAGCAATAAAGAGCCACTTCAGATACTATTACACAGAAAAATCTAAACTTGGGAGTTCATAATTTAACAGCAAAATAAATACTGTTGCCCTAAGTGAATGGAACATATTTTTCCACCTAAAATTCTCAGCAAACAAGGTCTGTTTAAATAGACTTTTCCATTAAATCCTTGATATTGTAACTTTTAAAAATGCCATTCAATTGATCCATAGAAACATAAAGATTTAAAAAAAAAATCCTGTGTACCTGTGTAGTCTAATACTATAACCACTAGTACCTGTGACTGTTGGCCAGTTAAAACGTTGTTAGTCTGAACTAATATATGCTCTACTTTTAAGACATACACCAGATTTCAAAGACTTATTATAAAAAAATGAAAATCTCATTATTTTAAAATATATATGTTTAAATAATAATATTTTGGATTTATTGAGTTAAAGTATATCATTAAGATTAATTCCACCTGTTTCTTTTTACCTTTTTATTATTTCTAGAATATGTAGAGTTAGTATTTGACTCACATTATATTTCCATTGGATAGTGAAGCTCTTTGGTATAACTCACAGACGCAAAAATCTCTACCTTGCTAAAATTTGTTTCACATCACACTCACCTATTGAAAACTGGGAAAGCTGCCAAAGAAATATTTGAGTAACAACCATTCGTTACAAGAATCCGAGTATGAAAACTTACTCAATGAAAGTCCTCAAGTCTCCACAGCATTCATTTTCTCTTATTTTTAGCCATATTAACACATTCATTTATTAAGTTTCTAAAGTCAAAGAAACAAGAAATGTTGAGAAAGGTGACCAATAGCTTGAACACTTAAATCCGAGAATTCAAACTCTTAATCCTTCACATCTTATTAGCTAACGACCTTGATAACAAGGTAATAAAAATACCATGGAAAGATAGAACAACAAAGCTAAGCTGTTAGGGGCTGCCTAGTGCTGATAGTTCAGAAACAGGAAGACTTTCCAACATAGTTCAGAACAGTCATTGGTGTTAGAAAGAGTTAAGTGATTGATTGTAGGACATACTCCATTTTAAAAAAACAGATAGTGACATCATATCATAGGAAGAGTTCTATACAAAGTGGTGAAAATAAAATACTGCAATTCAGTAATTTTGTTTACTAAGAATAGCTTATTCTTCCAAGATAAAGGGTAAAATAGTGATAGATGGGGAGAGGTAATAGCAGATGAGGAAGAAAAGGGTTTTGCTCTGGCTAGTCAAGACTTTATTATTAAAGGAGCTCCCTTTAAATATTAGTCCTCTTTTGTTGAACATCACATGCATTTTTAGGACAAGCATGTGTTAGATTAACACAGTGCTGTAAAATAATGTCTTCATATTGATAGCAGCTATTACAACCCACCTATTAGTAGGAAAATGTTCTGCCCTGCCCCCTGAGCCAAATACCATCTTCCATGCGCTTTTGTGACAAGATCTTAATGGAGCCTTTGGATTATTATACACTTTGGCCTAAGCGAGTGAATGACCGCTAGGTCTGTTCACTGACTTCAAATCACATGTTATCAGTGAAACCTTCACTGCTGGGTTTCCTTTCATTGTATCTCCAGGCTGACAGTTTCCTGTCAATGTCCTTAGAACGGAGAATATACTGAAAACTAGGGTCAACCACTCAGTGGCTAACGCTACACTCTGGCTTTGGAAGATAAAGTCATTTTTATTTTGTTTTGTTTCAAAATATTATTTTTTCTTTTTTTTTAAACCTAACATTAGATTTTTCTGTGATTTGTTTCTTGTTAAAAATCAGCAAGTTAAATTTTAAATGCTATGTAGCAGTATCTAAAGATTTACCAACGAAAAACAAATTAATTTCTTAATGTGCACATTATGCCTTATTCAAGAATTTGCATGCTCTGTCCAGCACACAGTCTTTGAGACTGCATAGAGTAGGAGCAACTAAAATTTGACTATGAACCTTGTAAAATGATAACTCATGAAAAGCTACTAATTTGTGTGTGATGATTAGTTAATGGAAACTAATTTTTTAAAAGTCTAAAGTATATTAAAATTATAATGCAACAGCTTTCAGACTTTGTGTTCACAAGCTTGTTTTTTTCTTTCTTATTTCTCTTTTAGTTTTGAAAACAAAATTGAGTTATTATTTTGAGCGTGTTGGGGAAAATAAGCATATCAATAAATAAAAGAAGGTAAACAAATCCCTAGACATAAATATCAAGAAAGGAAGACATTAACTGTCCCAAGTGGCCAGATAACAGTTAGCACAGCTGCTTGGAAGTGTGACGATCATCCTTGCCCTTCAGGCTCATCACATTATTAGTATTGTTACAATGGCCAAGGTGTGAAGGATTAGGATAACCAGCTCTCAGTAATTAGCAGTATACAACCTGTTTTGACTGGAATGACAGAAGAAAGCAGAGCTTCTTAGATGGTGGGGGCAGAGGGGAGGGAATGGGATGAAGTAGGCAGTAACAGAAATAAGTAACTGCTTATTACCGAAAAGCTTTGTTATTGTGGTTAGGTGAGCTCCAGGCCATGTTTCCTGCTCCAGGAGGAGAGAGCTATTCTCATGAGCAAGGGAATCAACTGTTAGGAGCAAAAAATTAAAAAAAAAAAAAATCTAGAGGCAAAGGAGCCAGTCATTTTATGCAGTCATGTGGTAAAGAATACCCTTAATCAACAACTCCAGATTAATTGGCAATAGGCAAAATCACAGCACTGGATTTGAACACAGGTAGATTAACATAATTTTGACAGGTATAAGAAAGGGATCTACCCAGAGAGATAGAGCGAGCCTGTGCTGGGGTCTCTGAATAAGCTTAACCTAAGGAAATGGTACTGTAATATAAAAAGAAAAGAGAACAACTGGTATTCAATGGAGTTCTAAAGAAAACACTTCCTCCTTTCCGTTTGAGTTCAGAACAAGACCCTGAGAAGGACTAAGATAGAAGAGAGAATTTATCAGTTGTGTAGTTGTTCTCAAATTGGTTTTGATACGATTATTTTGTCTTTTTTGTTTAATATTTCGTCGGCTGATGTTTTAAACAGAGCAAGTCATTCTATTTCCTCACTAATTGAATGCCAGTTGAACTACTTTTGGCTTCTAGACAGAAATTTCTGATTCTCTTGCAATTATCCACACTAGAGTGATTTTTCTTTCTCTTTGCAAGTTCCAGGGTCCCTGACTCTCTGTTATATGCACTCCAGGGACAGATGGCAGAGGAAGACACCACCTGTCTGACAAAGGCATTACCTGGCTGGTGCTCTGAGTGTCATGCTGAGTAGAGTAGCCATCACTAAGAAAGGCTTAGTTGTTATATAATTGTACATTCAGGCACCTAATTGTATTTAGTTTTGTCTTTAATCACTTATACTTTTTAATTTGCCTTATATTTTAAAATTTGATGTATATGTCTCTGCAAACTATCAACTCCTGGAAGACAAAGACAGCATCGTGTTTCTTTCAGAGCCTCCAAATAATGAGAAACACAAGAGAATTAAATAAATATTTGATAAATTACATTCAACATTGGACTATAATCTTGATGAGGGCAGGT